>CABFWO010001508.1:22874-72910 GCA_902155825.1 Timema genevievae | reverse complement strand
GGCTGTATCCGAATAGTCTACTTATGCGGCGTCGCGTTGGCTCGTGGCGTTGATAGCTGCATATGCAATCACGTGACCAAGTGTAGATCTGTTCGAATAGTCGCGAACGAGACCGATGCAGTCTTCTCGAGGCTTTGGTAACCATGGATACGGAAAGCTACGAGCCATGCGGCTTTCTCGCGACGTTGGTGCGGTGTTTGACTGGCAATTGTTTTATTATTATAGTTTCGTCTTCTAGAGCACCGACTTACGTTTTGCGCCATTTTAAACAAGTTTAATAGAATTTCTCATCTTGTGATTCTCGTCATGTATTTGTAAAATAAATAGCAAAAAATATGTAAGTATGCCAATTAATTACATGTTATATTTTAAGATATAAACGTGTAAATAATATGCATATTTAAATAGTTTTTGCTATATAAAATAATTACCTCTTAGTAGAGTGTAATAATAATAATAAAAATTTACATAGTTTCTAAGTTATTCGGTAGGAAGAAGCACTGCGGGCCCAAGTGTGTGTTGCCGTTCGAATATTTTGATGCAGTCTTTGCTATGAAAACCGCGAGAAGTGTAAAATTATCAAGACTGCATCAAGTCTGCATCAAGTCAAGTGTACTTGACTATTCGGATACAGCCCATGCTTTGAACACGTGCAGCTAAAATAAAGAAAAATATAAACATGCCTGTCGTTTAGAAAAGATAAATTTAATTTAAAATAGCTGAAAAGAAGAAACATGAAATTATTTACTTTAAAATATGATTTTAAATATTAATAAGGACGGAAATATCAATGTCATTACAAGCTTATGACACCCTACATATGCAACTATTTTGTCACGGAGCTACACCAACATACATCAAAGACTTCACAATCATTTTCTTCAAAAACTCAATAGCCTACCACATACAACCTATTAGTTGGCGTTACTAGGTTATGTTATACCTACTGTACCCGTTTCGGTGGATGCATGACGGCATCTTTCTTGTTTACCCGTCATTGAAGATATTGACAAAAGAGTTTTCGTGACGGGCCTCCTAAAAGATCATGTTAATCCACACGTAAATATTCCCATTTATAAATTTCGATAAAAATGTCTTGGAAATGGGTCAAAATAAAATAAAGTGACCGTTGAATAGTTTGATAATTTGAATCCATTATTTTTATTACCACGACTTACTAACCGTTCGGTTTTGCACACATTTACTAATTACAATAGCATGCTAAGTATAAGGAAATTTGAATTAGAGAAAGTGTACTCGCATTTATATGGAGGAAGAATGGAAAACCATTTAGAGGACAAAAACACCCATAGAACATTCAACTGGAATTTGAACCTCGATTTCCTCGTAATAAACAGTCCAGTATATCGCAAGAATAATTAATGCTTTAGACTAAACATTTTGACTACCGAAGTGAACTATCTAAACCTAAAATCTACCTTCCTATATCGGTATCAGGTGACCTGGTGGTCTAGAGGTAAGGTGTCGGACTTCTGTGCTGGGAGTCCGGGGCTCAATCCCCGGTCCCGGCACAGATTTATCTGATTGCCAAACCCTTCCTTCACCTCTGACAATTCACCTCTGACAAGACGTGTATTAATCACAACTTGTGAATGTGTGGAATGCCAGGCCTCCACCGTGGTTCGGATTCCACGTTGAACAGTAGGTTCTCCATTTCATCTCACAATCACCCTAACATTACACATTAGTATAAGTGCGTATTGCCCAAACGGGTAGTAAGACGCGGTGTTAAGATGTTAAATGAAGTAGAAGATTAAAGGTTTCAACTAATAAACCATTCGCACGAATGTGTTCATGGTTTTTGACTTTGCTAATAGAGATAATCTTTATCATTCATCGATCTTTTTTTTTTTTTTTACAAGCTTACCTGCATTCCACACGAACGAGTCACATTACGCTGACGTGTTTTACCAGATAGCAAGACCTATTTAATCTTTTGCGAACTAATTTTTAGGTTATCGTTGTGCTATGAAAACAAATTTTTATCAAAATAATTATTCGTTGTAAACGACTGAATTCAGGTTTGAAACCGATAGTACAGTTTCTGCAGTATCAGACAACGGATATAAAAGATTCAACAGGTGGATATAGGTGAGTGGAAAAGTAGGCCTACGTTAGAAACCGGAATATTTGTTTATTTTCAAAAGGTGTTTACGTGTACTTTATGAATCAACTAATTATACTAACATACGATTTACAAACTAAGCTTAAATCTAGAACAGGAAAAACATCCAACTCCTCGACCATAATTTTTTTTTCCTTAGTATTACGTCTTACTACCCGTTCGGGTTATGCTTATGTATTAATTACGCTAACAACTCTAGGGATTATGAAGGTTTATATTTAGAGGAATTGTACCCAAATTTGCGTGGAGAGAAAGTGGAAAACCATTTTAGAAAAAACACCCTCAGTACACTCGATTGAGATTCTAACCTCGATCTCGCCGTCATTGGAAGTCTAGTCTACTGCGAGAGTAGCGCGTTTACCACGTGGCTACCGAGGTGGGTTTGAGCTAGTTAATCGTCTTAAAAAAAAATGGAAGAAGATGGTATCTGTTCAAGAAGATTCGCACTTGCCGGAAAAAGCCGAACTAGGAAAAACGACACTAGTTTGAACATAAGGCACCGCACAGCGTTGCCAACTATACAATCTGAACACTACTTGTAATATATATTACGTTAGCACCACGTATTACCACCCGTTCGTGCTATACGCCTTACTTGTACTACAATTTCAGTACCTGTACACTACAATATTATATTTCCTAAAAGTAATATTCTGGCATTCTGGTATAAAAGAATAAAATAATACACTAGCTATGAATATATTTTAAAAATAGGTAAATTGATTAATATTGCGTACTCAAAAGTTAGTATCGCCACTTGTTTACAAAGCGCCTGTTTATTTGTTTATACATAAAATATTTCTGTAAACTTAAGTAGTATCCTGCAGGACGAAATACAATACATTTCAGACCCATGTTCTGTCACCAAAGACTAGAGAAGTTATTCCCAACCTATTTTTTTTTTTTTTTTTTGGAGGAACCTGTAAAATGTTTCGTAAAATCTAATTTAATCTCTACCTGGCTGACAGACACTGTATTAGGTCCGACAGGGGTGAGTTACAGAATAAACGTGTAAGCCAATAGGATTAGCTCATAGCTTTGTATAACATATTTCAATAGTATTTATTGCCAATTTCTATTTAAACCACTAACTGTCCTTCGGTACTTGAACTTGGCTTATCATCTCACGTTTAAAATTATTACAGGCACTCTATCCTTTTTATCGCTTAACATATTTCCACATTGTCCAAAAATTATAGGCGGACCAATAAAAAGTAAGCTTTTGAAAATTCAGACATGGACTCATGGAACCCTGGTTTGGAGCCAGAGATATAGACTAGGGGAAATCCTGTAAAAGGGTTCGGCAGACTGATTGACAAGCGTGTGAGCGAGCCAGCGGCTGAGCGGACTGTATGGCCAAACTGGCGAGCGAGCGCGTGATTAGCATATAGCTCTCGATAGTTGTTGATGAGGAGGCAAAGGTTCGAATCTTGACTCAGTGAACTGAGGGTGGTTTTTGACAAGTGTTTTATTGTTTTGGTTTTTCCATCCACGCTAATGGTATTTCTTATTTGCAAAGGACTACTTTGAATATACTATTGAAGTATTTTAACATATCAGTTATATATGTCCTCATTTGTATGTTTGGACCAATAAAAAAAAATCGATATTGGGTCCACATAGATCAAAACTTAGTATTAAAATTTCGACTTCCGGTTAAAATTTTTGACATTTTACTAGGTGTTGCACATCTTCAGGTCATCACATGGCTATTAAATTCCTCATTTATAAATTTTTACCAATAAAAAAATGTAAATATTGACTATTGAGTCTAAAATGGAGATAGATCATTGTTGTACAAACATTTCTCCTAAGGGGTTTAAGGAAAAATAACAACCTTTTTGAGAGGCCTACTTATATTTAATTACTTTATGGCATCGGAGAATAATTATTGCGTTAAATCTCTTTACAAATAAAGCTCACAAAATTGTATTAATATATTTGCCAATATAACAGAAACTGTTGGTTTCATAAAAAATATATTTCATATACAAGTTTTTCATTTTTAATAGTAACAATTTTGCAACTATAGGTTATTTAGTATCTCAAATAGTTGCGGAGATACGGAAATTTCAGCTTCTGTAAAGTACCTTAAAATTCATTTTCATGGGAAAATGAAAAAAAGCCATTATGTTTGTTGGTGACCTGGTGGTCTAGGGGTAAGGTGTCATACTTCTGTGCTGGAGGTCCGGGGTTCAATCCTCGGTCCCGGCACAGATTTATCTGATTGCCAAACCCTTCTTTCACCTCTGACAAGATGTGTATTAATCACAACTTGTGAATGTGAGGAATGCCAGGCCTCTACCGTGGTTCGGATTCCACGTTAAACTGTAGGTCCTCCATTTCATCTCACAATCACTCTACCATTACAAATTAGCGTAAAGTGCTTATAACCCGAACGGGTAGTAAGACGCGGTGCTAATAATAATCATTATGTTTGTTACATCCCTCTCTCCAACCTTTCTTTACGACCATCGATAACTTAAAGGTAGAGGGAGGTTAGCAAGATACATAGATTATACAAAGGACATGAAATGCAAGATTTAAATAACAATACCATAAATGGTTTATTCAAAGCAAAAAAACAATTAGAGTTCAATTAATTACATGGTCTCAATAATCGTACTGAGTTCAGTGGAAAATCATATTAGAAATAAACAGTTATTTAGCGCAGTTCATTAGAGAGAACTTCTCACACTAACAGTATCCAATATCTCCCAATCCTTTCAAACAAAGTTGATCTTGAAGAAAAGAACATCCGTTAGTGAGTGGTTTTCACGACGTTTCAAGCAATTATCCCGCTAGCTCATCTTTTTACTTATTCCTGAAAGATTTTTAGTCAGTCAGACGGTGCAGTGTTAAAATGAGTCATAAAAGACAAATAGAATATACTTGCATCAGATTAGCCACTGTTTTATTATTTAAAAGAAGGAATAAAACACGTATATGGTCGAAATAGTGGCTTTCTCAGCGTGAGATGTACAGCCACATGCAGCTTCTGCGTGAGGTAAGGGCAAATGATCCGAATTATTTCCAAATCTTCCATAACACTAAAAATAAAAATCTTTGACAAAGCAAAAAATATACGAAAATAATGCACACACAGCCTCTTGTCACACAACTGACTCAAGAACGAGAAATGATGGAACGTCAGGAAAGAACGCTAGTGAGTGGTTTGCTCTTTATAGAAGTATGACGGAATTGGATGTAAGGACTCTGTGTATGGACAGGCCTCATTTATCCTAACCACTAACTTGCACTCCTTGTTTGATTCACCAAAGGAACCTGCTGTAAGAATTCCACGTTTGGACAGGCATCATTCCTCCTAACCACTAACTTGCACTCTTTCCTTACGGATTCACCTTTCCTCAAGGAATGAGCGCTAGTGAGTGGGAGGCTAATATCGCCTCAGCCGCGCCTGGGCTCGCAGCCTCGAATCTACCAAGTCTATATAGATGTTTGGAACCACTGGACTAGAGAGTTGGCAACCCTGGCGCCGTATTTAAATTCAACACTCTACAGAACTGTGCGCCTACCGTGCTGGACCCTGAAATTGGGAAATAATTTTTGAAAGAATTCAAGACGACACAGTCGGGGTAGCATGGTCGGAGCGCAACCGGCGCGCGCACAGTCCTGTGATTGTGAATCAAACAACGGTCTTACAAGGTAACTCACGTGGGAATGCTTTGTTCGAGATTGTTTGTAGAATGACACAGCTGGTGCACGGACCTGTGAGTTCCATTTGAACTACCGAGGGATAAACAATACGGTGAAGTTTACTATTCAAATGTAGGTCTGACAGTTACTTTACATACATTACAGTTTTTATATTCAAGTCATATATTTTTCCACTACCGGCTGGCTGGACCTGTCGTATGCCTTATAATAAGAGATAGGGTAAAATAGCCTTAATTTTCAGTTTTTTAGCATTAATTATTGGAAATTTAGCGTTTTGTGGCATAATTTAGCATTTTGTAGCAAAATAGGTAAAAATGTCTTTCGTCAATGTTTATTGGGCCTATACAAAGGATTTATGATAAAAGCAACGACTAACGGAATGTGGCGATTAGCCGGATGGGCTGTGGAAGGCACAGGATGCAAGTAAAACCTGAGCTGAAGCACACAGACGAGTGAAACTCAATGATTTTTTAATCACTTATTTCCGCTGAAAAACATCGTTTTATAGAAATTCTCAGCATTTTATTTAAATGCACATCATTTTCAGGGAATTCGTGTCTATTTCGCTAAATAGAATAATTTAGCTAAAATACTCTCAAAATCACGTTTTTCGCGAAATAAAAATCGCTTTAAACACTTTCAAATGCCATGAAACGCAAAGAAAACTTATAAATACCCTATTTTCGACCCTTTTTTTTCTTTTCGCGTTTTTCGCAAAAGCGAATTTACCCTATCTCTACTTATAATATAACCTATGATTAGGGCAGGCACAGCATACAGTCCCCATCAGTTAATTTATCAATATGAAAGTGTGAATCCATATTTAACCAATGATAAAGTTTTCATCCATACCAGGAATCGAGCTCGGAACCCTCAGCTCAATAGGCAGGCACGCTACCGACTAAGCTAAGGTGTCGTATTGTCTGACGGTTACTAAAGCTACTAAATCTATATTTCATGTATTTTTACAGTCCTATTTTCATAGGGAGGCTCGGTTACTTTATAGTCTATAGGTATTATTGCTATCTATCAAAAGTGGCAACCACAAATCACGTGACCTTAGGCAAGAATACGTGAAAGTAGATCTAATAGCTTTTGATGTTATAAGTTTGAAAAAAAAATATATATGTAATTTTATTTAAGATATTTAACGTGCATTTTCTAAGACAAATGATTATACCAGCACATGACTTACTAACTAACTTAAATTTAGATCAGAGCCAACACCCAGTCCTCAGCCCTTAATTTAGCACTTTAGAGGAAACCCACTTTTCAACAATAACACATTTTTTTTGGCCACGCAGAGAGTCAAATCCGGGATCCTTAGTTTAGTGGGGAGACATGCTTCCGACTGAGCTAAGACGTCGGATCAACGGATATACTTTTATGTTGATATATTTTGTTTAGCAACACACCATACTGCTCGATCAGGCTTTACGCATGCGTGCTAAATACTCTAAAATGTGTTAAGGAGGAGAAAGGTTTAATTTTAAAGGAAGTGAATGGAGAGGGAGTGGAAAACCATTTAGTAAAATCCACCCTCGGCACAGCCAACAGGGATCCTAACCCCAATCTCCCCGTTATCGGCAGTCCAGGATCTTATGAGAGTGATGCCTTAGACCATGTAGCCACCGAAGCGGGTCTTGTTGATACGTTAATACTTATGGGTGTGGGTACACACTAAATACCTGCACCGGTGAACACGTGGTATAAGGCAACCGACTGGATTACTGATAACCAGTTACGGATAGATTGAGGTTCGAATCTCAGCCAGGTGCATTGGGAGTGTTTGGAGTTTGTCTTTTTGTCGGCTATACATTCCCGGTCTCCTAATGGCAGTGGCGGATATGTTGCCCTCTGACATTCACCACCCAAGTTTACTTGGACGACAGCTCAAAAAGTTATTAGAAATAGTCCCTAATGCATCCTTTCGCCAACAGCTGACATTGTCACTTTGGATAGCTGTAATGAAAACATATGGTAATTGTATGAATGTGATAGCTAGCCACAATAATTTAGGCCCATATTATTTATATTTATTTGAGGTCAGGCACAAAGATTATTTATCGTTTCATTCCACTTTAAAAAAATTATTCACAGCACTTTCACAAAAGATCTGATGAATAAGCATCAAAATGGCAACCGTCGAATTTAAACAATATGTGATTGATCATGACGCAAACAAGTTATTTACAATGATGCACACAAGAAATGGATACAAATATTTTATTCAGTTAAATATTTTGAAATACGACAAAATAATCATAAAATAATTTATTATATATAAAAAATGACAAGTATTTTGTCTTTTCCAAGTAAATATTATGCCTGTATTAAAGAGTATTAATGTATGCACTATATTACACATTCTAGATAAATTCCAAAACGAAAAATAAGTATTTTGAATTAGGTTTTAAATTATTTTTTGTATAGGATAAAAATAAATTATTAAAAGTAATGAAATAGTTTGAGAAAACCGAGGTTTACGTTATTTTTAATGTAAAATATAACATGTAATTAAAAAACTTCTCATCTATAACAAAACAGTGATCTTTTAAAAGTGTTGGTAGCCCAAAACCTAAACATATGATTTTTCAACTGTAATTCAGGTAAAAAGCTATGGTGAACATACTCTATCTAGGTGCAGTTACTTCAGCCCGATGAGATACAACCATAGGAATAAATCCCCCTCTAGAAAAATAACTACGGTATAGCCGGCAATCGAACTTGGGACGTCTAGATTAGTATCAAGAAATGCTGAACACTAGACCAAGAGGCAAGCCTCATTCACGTTAATGTGGGTGCACTTTATCTAAACTAGCATCTCATTCCATCCTCATTTCTTTTTTGAGAGCATGTTTTACCAACCGTTCGTGTTGTACGCTGTCTCCATAAATAAAAGAAGCTGTTACATGCAATGTAAAGAGAATAGAAGTTAGTGCCAGATGGAGAAAGACAGCTGATTGGCTAAGCGTGTGACGTCACTCGGTAAACGATCCAGCTCGTTATATACACAAAGATATATGGGAGACAAATTAAGTTGTTAAGAAAGATCAGTCACATTTTGGAACTTTAAATGATAAATAAACCTTTAAAATTCACACTAATGTCAAATTAGCGTAATTACTTGACTTATTAAATATATGTATGTGTGGCTATTTTAGTATTAACATATAACTGTGGTATACTGGGTGACGTAAGCAATGACATAATCAAATTCCTCCAAGTGCCACTAGCTTTCTATTCTCTTTACATTGGTCACATATGCCTTTTTATAAAACATATTACCTAAACTCTAATTTTCTTACAAATGGATATATCTGACAACGAGGAAAAACTATTAAATCTAATTTCACTTATTCATACGTCAAATCATGTTATTTGTATCTGTCACTTTTGATAAATTTTGGTCAATACATTAATAATAACACAGTTTGGTGGCCGCATGGTCTAAGGCGCTACTATAGCAGTAGAAAAGACTGCCGATGACAGGGAGATTGAGGTTCGAAACTAGGTCAGGTTTACTGAGATCTTTTTTTTTTTTTTCCAAAATGGCTTCCCACTCTCGGGTACACTTCCTATAAATATTACCTTCCTCGTCCCTAAAACCATTAATCCAATTAATACATAAGCGTACAGAATGAATGGCTATTAAAGTGATTGGCCCTTTTCATATGGCATGAAAATACAGAGCCACGGGAACAAAGGATTATTTTCAAGAATCTTTTATTAATTTGCAATTTTTCTTTTCTGAAACGGTTTGTTCAAGAATAGAAGCATGTTGATTAAGTTATACTTTTTATATACACACTTCCTCTATAATTTTAGCAGTGATCAAACATAGATAAAATTGACAATTTTCATCAGAAAACTGCCGGCTTCATAACAAAAAATAAGAAAATGTAACAATTAATAAACATCTATGCATTATTTTAGAAAGGGTGTTGAAAATATTAACACAAAAATTTCACTCATTCTTGAGAAAACTGATATTTCCAAACGTATGATTTTTCCGCAAGACCTGTTCGGTAGCTAGCGCCATATCCGGTTTCCGTGATCCATCCGTTCTTGTTGGCGCGGAAGGATACTTTGGTCGGTTGTGAAGCCACGCCACGCCTTTCACCCTCCCACCCACCATCCCACAAAATATGTTTTAGACTTGCACTGAAGGGCCTTAAAACACGGTGCTAAAAGACCCCCACTAATAATGCAGTAAAAGGTTATCAATGTTGACCGCAAAGAAATATGTTAGAATTTTCTAAACGATGGTCCAAATGCCCATTCGTAAGGAAACCAAGGTATAAGAAATAATATATTTCAAACATTTCTAAACCCTATTTCTAAAACTAATCAATAATATTCATTCACCTGTATTGATAAACAATGAACATGCAAACTAATTGTAACGTTTGTGTAGTTTGGTTCTCCGGTGCCAAAGAGGTCCAGATATGAATCCCAAGCTGGTGTACTGAAGGTATTTTGTTCCTAAATTGTTTTCCCTGCTCTATACATATAAATGCGGGTATATTTCATCTAAACTATAGCTTACTCACCCTTACATCGTCATTGTGGTGAAATGTGGATATCTTAAACATGTAGCTGGATGTATGACCGCTTTTGTGATCAAGGTGATTATACTTCCTGGCTACAAATTTATAAGTCCCGGGTTCGATACTCAGCGCTTCCAGAATTTATCTGTGAAGCAGTGAGTCTGTAACGACATCAAACTTATTCCCTATTCCTCACCCCGGACGGGGAGTTGGACGTTTAGCATAAAAAATGGATATATTTGTTGAGGTTGGACGTATTAAATTATAGTTATAAACAAACTTAATATTTTTTTTTTTCAGATTAAAATGTGGTTTCCTACAATCGTAATTGTTGTTGTTGGTATTACACAGATAGAAAGTCGCAACTGCTCTGGTAAGTTAAATTATTGGTATCTATGTTTGTTTAAAACTAACCAATTGTGTTAAGTAATTTTTTTTTGTAAGCTGTATACAGTTCACGTTTATTTCTAGAGGTTGATGATTTTTTTCACCGCTTTTTGCTTGCTACATGTACATTACTCTAATGGCGTGAGAATGAGGAAGGAAGCATTTTAGATTTGCTTGGAAGGAGAGTGGGAAAACATTTAGGGAGAGAGAAGTCTTGGACCGTTCGGCAATGGAGCAGGTACGAGTTTAATTCTCGTTCATGTTACATAAAAAAGAAGTAAATTTACACAAAATGCCTTTAGATTATTTTAAGTGATAAGCAGTGGAATTTGAAACCTAGAATTAAAATAAACCTACCCGTCACTAGCTAAAACAAATAACACTGCTTTATTTGCTGAGGATTGAGGGAAGAGGGTGATCTATCTTCGGTGACAAGTGGGGAAATCCCCTGACAGGAGGAATATTTTTAACATTGAATCCCTCTTAAAGCAATTAAAACCTACTTTAAACTAGAGGTGGGTCCAATCCATTATTTTACGAACCCAAATATTCATGTTTATCTTCGAATCTAGAATTAGAATTTTGTAAAAAATTATAAACATAATAGAAAATAAAAATAGTAGGTAGCTAAATGTTAACATTTTTTGCTAAAATGCATTAACTATAACATTCATTCAGTCATTCATTCATATCAAATTAATTATCTGGGTTCTGGTTGTTAAGTTACAAATGAATGACCCACCAATAAACAGTATTTGAGCTATAAAACAAATTCCAATTCAAAGTTAAAAAATCTTTCTAGTTTTTTTCGGATCTCAAATCCTCTAATTTCGAATATCCTTTAGAATAAATTAAAGGGTTCGAAAATTCAAGGGTGTGAGGAATTGAGTGTCCCGTCCTTATTTTAAGCACATTTTTTTTGTGGCTGTGGGTGGAATCTTATAAGAAACTAACTTAGTCACTAAGAAGTAAAACAAATGAATAATACTTCTTTTTAGAAAGGGGTGGGGGTTAAACGCTTCCATATATCTATATAGTTCACCTAGAACCGACTGCTTGAAACGAAGGGACATACTGTACAGCAGGCCTGTTTATGTTTGAAGCAGAAAACCCAAATAAAGACGATATTATTATTACTATCAATCATCTTAACTGAATTTCTCATATTGGAAAATGTTCAACGCCAATTTGTCGCTGCTTGCTATTATAAATTCTCGTTTAACCGTTTGTTTCAATAATTGTGGTAGAATTTGAAACCACTTGGGTCTCCAAACTTTTTTCTCACAAATAATTTATTTGGATGTCCCTTTTATTTTTAACATATTTGATAGCACAATTTCTAGTCGATCTGACCTCGACCATATGGGAAATTTTGTGTTCTCTCGTGCCTCTCGAAGTACTAAATTATTTTCTATCAAAACCACGGATAGTCCAAATATTTAGTAAAACAAGAGATTGTAGCACATTCAATTCAAACTAGAACTCACCTATCGCGACTGCGTTTATGAACACATTATTATACGAGTATTTCATGGGCCAAGATAGTAAAAAACACTTTAAATCAATGTACAGTATACTCAAAATGGACATATCACTTAAAAAGTCTGTATTAGTCTTGTGCTTCATCGCAGCTGCTTCCTTTTTACTTATCCCGTTACGTATTTTCCGTACCATCAGCTTGTCGGATAGGAGCGTGCCAGATAATTAAGTAGGCTATGGGTCTATTCCAGAGCAGTCCTCCCTTGCTTCTCTAAACCATTATCTCTTCACTAGGGATTTACTGAGTGCAACATTCGGTAACCCCCGTATTCTCCATTAACGCGGCGTTTTTCAAAACTGCAGTTGGTAATGCAGTGGATAAACCGCAAAGCGGATAGTCGGAGACTACTGTATTATTATTATTATTGGTATTATTATTGTTATTGATATTACTATTGTAATAATAGGAATAATGATAATTATTAATTATTATTGTTGGTATTATTATTACTATTATTATTGTTATTAATATTATTATTGTTACTATTATTATTGTTATTAATATTACTATTGTAATAATAATAATCATATACCTAGGTAACTGTGTGTTTGTAAAGGTATAAACAGTACAAAACAGTATGGATAGGTTAAAAATAGCCAAAGGTCCCTGGTTCGATTCCCGTGTCCAGGTGTCATATTTCGATTTAAAGAATATGATTATTGGATGCGGCTATAATCGTAATTAGTAAACATAATAGCTTAGCTATTTAATCCATAAAAAATAGTTTAGTTTCTTCCAATGTTTCCCAGGACTAAACCATAACATCTTGTTTGCAGAACTCTCGAGTGTCACAAACCTTAAAATAGCGAGAAAAGATTCTTCCCTCGCGATAGAATGGACCGCTTCCAACTCGACTGAGGAGTGTTTGGAAGGGTATGAGCTGTGTTTGAGTGCTATTTCCTTTGAAAACACAAACACTACTTGTTACAATGTCTCGAAAAATGAGACTAGCTTCTTCAGCAATGATGATATTTACTATTGTGTCAACTATAAAGCTACTGTGACGGTATTAGGCGCTGATGGCTTGAAATCAAGATCTTCTTATGGTTCTTTAGAAGCCTTACCCCCAACTACGATTGGTAAGAAAGTATTCACAATTGACCTAATCAGCATTTGTATCTACATTCCATGAAATTTACCAGATATTTTTGGATATTATAATTAGGGGTGTGTGAGTGCTTGAAAATCCGAGTTTAAATCGAATTTTAAAAGATGCTCAAACTTTACTAGAAGAAGTTTACAAAACTTGAAAAAATTTGAGTACTCGAAATTTCAATTTTTTTCCCCTTTGAAACTTCGGAGTTTGATTAATTTTTATTCAATTTTAAGATATTAGCTATAATACTAAATAAATTCCCTCATTTCCTTTTGTCTAGTTAAGAAAATATGTTGTATAGTTATATTAAAAAAAATTTAAGTCCAAATTTAAATCACTATAAATTTTTTTCACAAAAAAATAAATTCTGAAAAATCTATGTTTTTACCTATAATTTATAGATGGATCCATTATAGAAATCCAACTTGAAATATTGCTAGTACAAATATTGCTTTATACTACTCGAACTTGAAAAAAACTCGATGTTTTCATTCAAACTCGATTCGAATTTGACTCGAAAATAAAAATGCTTACTCGCACACCCCTAATTATAATATTTTATAGCAATTATGATCACAAAACCAGTTTATTTATAGTATTAAGAATTCTCGATATTTAACGTACACTTTCTTAACAGATTATGATTATATATGACTTACAAACTAACTTGATTCTATAACAGGCACAACACCAAGTATTCCGTCCATTAATTCATCACTGTGAAAAGAGATGCCCTGATTTAACCAATGTTAAATATTTCAGCCAAACCGGAAATCGAATATGAGACCATAGATCAATGAACAAACACACTACCAACTGAGCTGAGATGTCTTGAAATCTATAACATAATCATTTAAATGTAATTTAATATAAAATTAATGATCATAAAATTGTATTCGATCTATTCGAACGTGTGAGGGAAGTGTTATAAATAGAATTGTTAGATGAACATAAGCTTGTTTATTTATTTTGCTCAAGATTTATTCTGCAGTAAGGACACACACACACATTTCTAGACAAAATAAATATGATTTGTTTGCACAATTTTTTTTACTGATTTTTTAGTACTAAAGTGCTACAATAATAATATTGAGAGTAATCATTTTACCTGTTGTTCTCTATGAGTGTGAAACGTGGTCTCTTACCTTACATGACGGAAACAATTCAGGTTCAAAAAACAAGGTCCTTAGGAATATATTTGGTCCCCATGCTGAGGAATGGATAAGGTTACATAATTATGAGTTACTTACCCTGTACTCCTCCCAAGACAGTGTTAGTAAAATCAAGTTTCGTAGATTACGGTGCGCAGGACATACAATGCAAATGAGAGAATCTAGAAATATATTCAGGGTATTGGCTGTCAAACCCATTGGGAAGACCTAGACACAGATGGGAGGATAACATTAGAATGGACCTGAAAGAGACAGGGTGTAATAAGGTGGAGTAGATAGAACTATTACAAGATAGTGATAGGTGGCGTACTTTTGTAAGTGTGGCAGTGAACTTTCGAGTTCCTAATATGTTATTATCTATTTATATTTACTCATCATATACATTACACTCTATGTCACACTAGAAACACTAACTAATTC
The DNA here is from genome assembly GCA_902155825.1 of Timema genevievae. Taxonomy (NCBI): domain Eukaryota; kingdom Metazoa; phylum Arthropoda; class Insecta; order Phasmatodea; family Timematidae; genus Timema; species Timema genevievae. The sequence continues at coordinate 57,921 of CABFWO010001508.1, read as the reverse complement.
ATCAATTGTTTGGTTTTATTTCTTCACATTGTTTACTTACTACTTCTTATTGATCATCTCACAAAAATATTCTTCCATATAACACCTCAAAAACAAACTTTCCGATAGTATGGATTATAATAAATCATCTCTATTACAAATAGGGTATTTATAAACTTGTTAATTTAAGTTATTATTTATTTAATATTTCATATATAATAATTTAATTTCTCTTAATTATTTCCATTTCTAATGCTTAACTTCTAATATTTATAATTTGAATAATAATATTTCTTTACAACAATTTATAATTACATTGATTTTCCTCAGATGTGAAGATGATTTAACATCACCGAAACATGTCGCCATAGAAGACTAGAACTTATATCAAATAAGGAGAAAGGAATAAAAAATAATAACCTAGAATAAATAACCTTATAATTATATAGAATCATAAAAGTAATATTTATTTAATTTTATTGTAACTTTTCCAAGAGAATATTCTTGATTTTCAAACTCACTAGGTGAATACTTACAAATGGTACTAAGAAAATAATCACAACTTGTGAATGTGTGGAATGCCAGGCCTTCACCGTGGTTCGGATTCCACGTTAAACTGTAGGTCCTTCATTCAATCTCACAATCAGCCTACCATTACACATTAGCGTAAATGTGGATAACCCAAACGGGTAGTAAGACGCGGTGCTAATAATAATACTAAGAAAATATGTGAGCTTGTGTAAGAGGTGCATTATCATGTTTTCTAACGAAATACTCGACACAATCTAAATAATTAACCTCATGTACTCTTTATTTTCAGATCCGCTTGTAAACTTAACGAAAACTGCAAATAGCAGTTCAATAGCCGTAATGGCGAAAACTTTATCCATTTACCCGTATTGTAGAATCAATTCTACTTATTGTCTTTTTGACAATTCGAATGGCAAAAGATGTTCTTCTATGAGTGGGGACAGCGGTGAAATTAATTTTAATCTCTATAATGAACCAGCCTGCGTCCGTTACAGAATCCTCATTGATGTTACCATTTATTCATTACAAGTAGCCACATCCTTGTCAAAGAATGACACGATTTCAACAAAAAGTCTAAGTGAGTACATAGCTTTTTTCTACAAACATTAAATTAGCGTATTGATTGACGTAATTTATAAACTTGGCTATAAACAATAAGATACTCATCAAAATACAATTTTAAATCGATCTTATATCATTTTATTTTGCCACTTTAGAAATAGTTTCGGTCTGTATGTCTGTTGTCTAAGATTTCTGGAACAGCTTAAGTGATTGTGATGCATTTAAAAAAATAGAATATGGATATTTACCAGGAAGATTTTAGGCTAATTATAAAACGAATAAAATAGGATATAGATATAAATAAATATTTTGTTTTAAAACGCGTGATCATTGATACATTATCTTATTGAATATATAATTCATTATTTTTCCTTATACCTTGATCGCCAAATACAAAGAGTAAATCACAGAATACATTTCAATAGTAAATCTAAAGATAAATCTTATTTTGGTTTAGCTGGTTGTTTAAAATTCACAAATTCTTATAAAAGATAGTTTACCTGTATGTTTTCTTATAATTAGAGAACTACTGAGTAGATTTGAATGTGGTATTTTTTTATACGGTGTTGAATTACTATAAAAAAGATGATAGGCTATTTAAAATGGTTTATGTCTTCAAGTAGCTGAGCAGTGAAGTTAAAGAAAATACAAGTGGTTTATATGCACTGTGGATTGGCAAAATCCTGGAATCGCCACACGTTCAGCAACTGTTATGACGTCAGGAAAAAAATAATTAAATTAGACCCAACGATATATATTCGGTGATACGTTCAAAGATTCCGGATTCAAACATTGACCCACAACAGCATGTTACTGTAATCAAACATATGTTCCACGGCCCATTCGGACCTTTGAATCGATCGTCTTCGTGCATGAAGCAAAAATTATATAAAGAGCTTTCAAAGAGCTACGTCAACAGGCATGATGAATATTTCAAATTTCATTGATGGTATTCCAAAGACTGAGGGTGCTTAGCCACGACCCGTTATTGAACTTTGGAGATAGGGTGGTCCCACAAAACCCCGTCCTGTTGAGAGTGTTTGATTCCCAAATTAATGTGAAGTTGTGCGGCTTCATCAAATACATTATGTATAAAATAATTATGTAAGTAGATCAATAAAGGCAGTGATCAAGAGGCGTTTAGTATTGCTTTAACCAATGAGGTGGAACAATTTCAGTTGGGCTTCATAAGTGTGTTATGCATTTAGCTGTCCATCTCAAAAATGGACAATGTGCATATTTTGCAACAAATATTGTCACTGACGTAACTAACAATCCATTTAACAGACCACTAACAATCATCATCTAATTGTGAGCTGAAGATATATATGCGAAGAAGCTTTTAGTTACAATTAGGTTGCTTCACATAATACTTGGAAAATTAAGATATTCCACTGCCGAAAGCAAGGTGTTTCTGTTGAGTAATTCCTCAGAGTAATGAAGGGTGATTTTCTCAGCTGGATTTATAATACACATCCTAATAACACCGTGTTTCACCATTTGAGAATGTGGCTACATGTCGTCAAAGGTCCAACTTAATTTGAAAACTTACGTACAGTGAACTACGCATTCTACTAAATAGTTTGAAAAGCACTGGGACTCTTTGAGGGTGACTCACACTGGAGCAGTAATTTATCAAAAGCTGCTTTGTGTCAATCTTCTTCCTCATCCGGATATTTGCTTTCCATCATATTAATATTTTTAACGTGACAGAACAAATATCGCACTGTGGGTCACCCAGAGGGGAAGCATGTCGGATGATAGTGAAGATAGCACCAGGACAGAGCAATCGGTAAACAATTTGTGTTTAAATGAAAATCTTTTAATTCAGGTTAAAGTGAATTCAACCAAATTGTAAGGTTTCTTTCAGACAAGAGCGTGAAGGAATGGATCTTCTTCTACCCGACACTTCGTATGGATTAATATTCTACAGGGACTATTTGGGAGAGACGACAAACTATCGACAATTTTTATTACACACTTTGAAAATAAACATGCCTCTATTGAACACAGACCAACTTACCTTATACATAACGGTATTAGTGTTTGATGTGCATGTCACCACCCACCCTTCTTTCCAGTTGCTAGGAATTCCCCTTGGCTTGTCTGACTACTAGGTGATCTCTACACGGTGCCCAACCCCGGTACCCTGGGCTCGAGTGGCAGCCCTCAAGATAAGTACTGATGAACCGGCGTCCTAGTCCGTGTAGTCCCGAATTGGGCAGATTGACACCTAGATTTCGGTGTTCGTTAGTCAGCCGGAATTGCTGGTTCCCCTATCTTTTAACATGGCCCCTGGGCTGGTTTCTGATTGAGGAATGCTGACAACACTTTCGAGGTCAGCTCTTCTGGTTTATTTGTTTATAGAATAATCAAAACAACCTGCAACGCTCGTTTTGTCATTCGCAACTCGTAACAAAACAACTTGCAACGCTCGTTTTGTCATTCGCAACTCATAACAAAACAACCTGCAACGCTCGTTTTGTCATTCGCAACTCGTAACAAAACCACCTGCAACGCTCGTTTTGTCATTCGCAACTCGTAACAAAACCACCTGCAACGCTCGTTTTGTCATTCGCAACTCGTAACAAAACAACCTGCAACGCTCGTTTTGTCATTCGCAACTCGTAACAAAACAACCTGCAACGCTCGGTTTGTCATTCGCAACTCGTAACAAAACAACCTGCAACGCTCGTTTTGTCATTCGCAACTCATAATATACAATATTACATAGACTCCCTTACAATATAGACCATGCGGTTACATACAGTAGGAAAAGACGTGTTTTCTTAAGATGTGACCGGAGGTAAAGGAAATACAATTATAATTAATTCGTTCTTGTCTATGCTCAGGTTCGAGGGATGTCCAGACTTTGCTGTGGCTTTATTGGGTATAGCCGCTACTTTGTTAGAAGGGGGAAGAACAACGAATGCGACCTTCCACGCAATTGTTTCTCACTATTATAAGTGGCGTGTTGCCATGATAGTTATAACAGTGACCTTTAAATGCTCGCACCCGATGATTAAACCATTAACCTCGTTCATAAAGGGGCCTTGCCTTAAATTTTGTTATTTTATTGCCTTCAATCAATACAAATATTCTGTGTGACTGATCTTAAAACAGAAATAATTATACTACATTAATTTTTTTTTATTCTGGAGATAAACCTTTTATAAACCCCTAAGTTTTCATCCTGGTAATTTATACATAGTAAGTTTCATTATTTCTTCTCTGTAAAGGAAATTTAAAACTCTGTTATTAGAAAAGTTATCGTTTTAATGAACATGTTTTTAAAACTGATATTAACGCAAGCGAAGCTGCGGTCAAAAGCTATTTCATAATAAAACAAGCCTCAATTCGTAATAATTATTGATCAAATATGTAAACAATATAGTAACGTGTAGTTTACACTATATAACACAATTAAATTTATAAATACCACTATGTATTCTTGAGTGTCTTCGTGTGTAATTATTAAATAGTACTTTTTATCTAAGGTTTGAGTAAAATAAGTTATACTACGTGTTTTTGTTGCTGTATGGTTTCTGTCAACTTATAAATTATAATCTACCTTGTTTTATATTTTAATTATATATTATATCATTTATCAGCTTCAATTTTTGTAATTAGTTTTATACGTGTAAATATTAACAATGTTCTCTCTGTGATCGTCAGTAAACTAATATTTAATATCTGTAATTTGTAATTGTAGTAATGAACTTTAATTTTTATAGTTATAGATACACTTAATTATTTGATATATTAACTTAGTTGTGTACACTTTATAGTTTTAAAGAGTAGAGAATTTGCAGTTATGACTGTTGGAATATATCTATAAGTATACTTAATTTTATTATTAGTTTACAATAAGTATTTTTCCAAATGAAGAAACTTTTTAGTTATATATTTTTGTAATATTTCAAGAAAATTTAATCTAATTCTAGTAGTCTTATGAAAACTACACCTTATATATATATAAATAATATATATACATTTAATATATTATTTATAGTATAAATAGAGATTTGACACTTATTAAACTTAAGTTTATGAAAAACCAAAATTATAAAACAATTAATAAAAAATGAATAAACTATTATATTTAATTCATATTCGCCATTATTAAATAAATAAAGTAAAATGCCCACTTCGATTCGTTCAAGAATAATTTAGAATTTAATCTCCCGTTAATTGTTTGTTAGATGGCTTCTTGTACTCTCTTCTCAAACTTTGTGGAAATTTTAGTTTTTTCCATTTCAAGAACATAATTCACCTGTTTTCTCTTCTCAGACTCTACAATGATCCAGTCAGTGAGTGTTGATAACGTCACTGCAAGTGGAGCCACGATATCGTGGGAGCCTGTCTACAAGGACTCACCCTGTGCTTTACATTACTCAGTCTGCTATTTGGAAGACGACTCCGCCGGAAGTCCCGGCTGCTACACGATGATCAACACGTCAGACACAGCAATAAAGCTTCCCTATCTCAAGCGGCTCACCAACTACACCGTCAACGTGTCGGCTGTCTTTCTCGATGAAACCTCTTCTTCTGTCGTTACCACATCGTTCCGGACTTCAGGTAAGACTTGGAGCGTTTCACGAATAAATCACTCTGCTAACAGTTTGACTTAGTTTATTAATAAGAATCAACTGAACCACATTCGAACTAGAAGTCACACAACCTGAGCTATCAAACTCAAAAGTGGACTGGAATGCCGTAGAGGTTTGAGTCTCGGTTGGCTGCTCTGGGGGTGTTCTCCCTCCCTCCCCCGCTTCCCCACCCCCTTGTAATTTGTCACTGTTCCTTTATCATCCTCTTTTAACTCTAATGCGAGTACATTTCCTCTAAATTAAACTCCCAATCCCTGGTTCAGGAATGTTACGGTTATGAGTTGTAGCGTTCGGAAATAAATAGGTACCCCTTTTCAGGGCTGGCGCAAGGTTTATTGCACCATAAGCGAGCCTTTAAATGTATATCCCAGTTGTATTCTGTATAATATAAATAAACAGCCCCCTCCCCTTTGCATAACAAATAATAATAATAATAATAATAATAATAATAATAAATTGACAAAATAACGGACCAAAAATAAAGAGACAAATAAATAAAGAATATGTGTGGAAACCCTCCCCCCCAACTCCTTAATCAATATGTGCAAACATATTATTCCATATTTTCTCTTAAGGGGGCGTTCAAGTATTACTTAAGCATCTTAGGGAGGAGGATGTTCGAGCTTTGATTTTTTTTGCTGACAAGGGGGTAAGAGGGTCATAACAATGCTTACACAAGACAGAGAAAGATGGGCAAAATTGAGGGAGGGCGCATCGCAAGCCGCTTGTATTTCAGGCAGCTTTGGGTAGGAATGAAGATGCTGAATGGCTAAACGAGGAAGACGTGACTGTTCGATAAATTTAAATTCATTGTATACCAGTGTTAAATGTCATTAATTTCGCAGTATTCATTTACATCGCTATGTTAATAAATATCAACAATTTATAATTTGCATGAATTTTTATTAGTTTTTTCATTATTGTGTCTTACTACCTGTTGATGCTATAGGCAAAATTAAATGAGAAAAAGAATGGTTATTCCTGTGAACAAATGAAAAAAGTTGACAAATCTTACGTAAGCAAGAAGGGGGTATAGGTATTTGCCTAGTTTTGCTTACAAGGGGGTGGGGGAGGGGTTTAAAATGGCAAAAAATGTGCTTACGTAATACTTCAACCCCCTCTAATAGTTTCGGAAGCTTTTAATTAAATATCAGAGTGATTCGTTGATAAATCGACCCAGAACGCTATAAAACCATAAAAGATATCATATAGTTAATATATTTTAAATAAAATATTTAGATGTTGTTTCTTTATTTAAAAATAATTATTGGCTTATTTAATTTGAACAATTATTTTTCTAAACAGTAACAAAAATATATTTTGTTTGAATAAGCCCGTAGATGACCGTGTAGGTTTGCCTAATGAACGGCCCTACCCCATCTCCTAATTTTTAAGTAACTTATAATTAGGTATATTCCAATAATTTTTCAATTCATGAAATAAATTAACTCACCCAGTTCACAAGTAGACCTCCACAAGTTACATCCTTGGTAGGGACAAGGAGAGTAGTTTAGTGAATATGCACCAGCGTTAGCTTATAGAGAGGATGGGAGAACAACATTAATCACATGGGGATCATCTCTCCCCTACCCATACCAAATTAGACCTAACACAAATTCAAATCTTTAAATCCCCGTCACCGACAATCCTGTCCATCGCAAGCTTAATCTTATGGACAAAGAGCACAAATGCGGGCGAGAATAGCTTAGAGAAAATGCACCCTCATTATCTTGGTGAGAGGATGCGAAAACCACTGCAAAGTACACCCGTCAGGGAATTGAACTAAAATCTCCTTTTATTTAGTTTTATTTAGCACCGCGTTTTACTACCAATTTAGGTTATAGGCCTATGTACCAATTACACTGATGTGTTAAGGCTTAGGAAGGTTTAATTTAGACTTTAGAGGAAGTGCACCAACATTTTTGTGGAGGGAGAGTGGAAAAACATTTAGGGGGAACCATCCTCAGTGCACCCAACCGGGGTAAAATTTCGATCTCTTTGTCTTCGGCAGTCTAGTCTAACACGAGAGTAGCGCGTTAGACCATGCGGCCACTGAAGCGGGTATTCTCCTTGATATTGGCGATATATTGCCATTTTAGGATAGCTCCTTAGATCACTTGCCAAATCTTCCAAATGATTTTTTTTTTGTGTGTTCTTGTTCCAGGTGCTGTGACGGTCGTGGTATCTTCAATGATGCTGACAATGATCTTGTTTATAGCTTCCCTTTAGTCAGAAGTGACAGTTGGAATTGAAGCTCACAACTTTATTACAATAACAATTAAACGGGTTTATTACAAATACTACTTAAAACATAATCTTAAAAAGCAACAAAACTAAATGAAACCGTTCTGGTGTAAAGACAGAAAGTAACTCAAATAAATATAGCATTATATATATATATATATATATCAATAAATAACACTTTGATGATTGAATCTTTCACTTGTAATAAATATTATATACCATACAAAATGTATCTAAGAATATAATAAAATAACCATTGTATCTGTTTAATGTTTCTTTTATTTTTAAAGTAGTGTACAAAATAACTGAATCTTGAGTGTTTGTAAGTGATCTCATTTCCTTCACAGAGTATTTTGCAAATACTATCATAGTGATTTAAACCTGCCAGATATTATTTCGAGATAAAACACAGATTATTCACTCCACCCCTGTTTTGGGGGTATATTAATTAGGGCGAGTATATTTTTCAAATTAAAAAAACACCCAAGATAAAAGCTAGAAACTAAACAACGGTTATAAACCAAAGAAGCAACCCTCTTTTTTAAAAATTTATTTATATTATTTTATATAATTTGTAATGATTTTCTAGTGAAAGTGGTGGTAGCGGTTTCTTAAAGAGACCGGTCTCAGCGTATCAATTGACACCATCTGAGCCCCATTAGGTGAGTGAACGATAGTTTTATGAAGAAGAAAAATGACTTTCTATTTATAGTTTTTGTGTGTGTGTGATTCATGTCTTAATACCTGTTCTGAATTTTTAAACTTCTGGGGCAGGGATGAACAAGCTAGAGTTTAGTAGAAATGTACCAGCTTTTTCGTGGAGGGAGAGTGGGAAACCATTTAGGGAAAAACACACTCGGTACCCCTCGACCGGGATTCGATCTCCAACTTCTCCATCACTGGCAGTACAGTCTATTGTGAGTGTGAGACCTTATATTATTTTGTTTAATTTGACTAGTCACTAGAATCATAAAGGGCCGTCTTTAAATTACATAAGGGTTTTTGAGGAATGGGGGTTGTGGGTATCAAGTATTTTATTAAGTTTTATTACGGGGAGGTTGGGGTGTAAGCATTCATCATAAGTATTTTTTTTTATCAATGTATAGAGTCTAAGTTTGAACCTGTGACCTCCGTATATGTAGCCAGCACGATTATTATAGAACACAAACAATTATACCCCTCAAAATAGTAACATGGCGTCCAGAATAAGTTTTATTTATTTAAGGGGGCAGTGTTTTAATGAATTTAAGTTAAGGAAGAAACATTTTACTAGTGAAATGAACCGGTCTCGGTGAGCCAATATACATCGTCTGCGCTTCAACGGGTGATTGAACGACACTTTTAAACAAATATGTCATTTTTTAAAAATATTGCTTACTATTCATTAAGGTTATCTGGACCAACCCTGTGGTCTATTAGTAAGAGATCCTGCTTACAGATCCAAATGTCACGGGTTTGATCCCCAGCGTTCCCAGAATTTTCCTTCTATGAAGCAGTGGGTCTGGAATGGGGTCAAACTCAGCCTCGTAAGGACTAATGAGAAGCTACTTGAATGAAAACGTAGTCGCTTCGGTATATAAAACTGAGATAAACGGTTGTGTTGACCACAAGACCCACTCTATTCGCAGAAGTTGACACTATATTCACCAATAGATGGCGGCTGCTCGGTCGGTATGTCTCGATTGTGGACTAGCTACATGTGTTTTTTTTATAAAGTTATCTGAGTATTTACACTTCTGAGTTAGGGATGAGGAAGCTAGAGCTTATAAGAAATGTACCCACAATAAATTCGAGGGGGTGTGGGAAATCATTTAGTAAAAACCATTATAAAGACACCCGACCGGAATTTGACCGGAATTCTTCCCCCCAAAAACTTCTAAATATTGATTAAAAAAATAGCTTAAATATTTTATCCAAAAGGTGGTGGTAAAACTTATGAGGGGGTGGGAAATACTTTGAAATATAATTAAGCATTTTTTCGGCTAACAATTTCGCTACCCGCTTCAGTGGCCGCGTGGTCTAACACACTACTCTCGTGTTGGAATAGACTACCGGAGACGGGGAGATCGGGGTTCGATCCCGGTTGTTTGCACTGAGGAGGGTTTTATTCCTAAATTGTTTTCCACTTTCCTTCCACGCAAATGCAATTATTAGAAACTGAGTCAAAGAGTCAAGGCAAAAAAAATGCAGGTGCACTTCCACTCAATTAAACTTTCCTAATCCCTAAACCACTAGTGTAATTAGTACATAGGCGTAAGACGTGGTGCTAAAAAACAATTTTGTTTGGGATTTGCCCGCTCTAAGAAGGCGGAGGCCAAGTCACGAGTACATTTATTACCAAGTGCTTGGGATTCCCAGCTCTAAGATTGGGGATTAAGTACCAAAGATTATGTCTCTTCTAAGAATGATACACACAAACAAGAAGTTTGAGCAATTGTGTTGTTATCAGGGACTGGATTTTGATTACCTAAAATATTCAAGAAACGACCTATAAAATTACCTAAAAATCCTAAAAGAAAATGACCATAAAATATGAACAAAGAGTCGTAATAAATGCATACGACTAAATCAAACACTTGCTTTACAAAATGTAAACAAAAAATTATACATGTAATGACGTCTCTAACAAATAAACCCTTTCTTTCTGCTAATATACAAATATCTTCTTCAGAATTAATAGCTACCCACTTCCAAAGTAAACCTCTTCAGATTAATTGCAGTGTCTCACCAGGAATGTGTGTTTTACGACCAAACAAGCAAAGAAAATACAAAGTTCCTGGCTTGCGTTATCTTCTTATTCCGACAGCTGTTTGATGAAAGAATTATGCGTTTATAAAATATCGCTTGTATTTAGAATATACTTAATATGAATGCCTTAAAATGTCTAAAAAAGGCATAAAAATTACCCAAAAATTCCTATAAATGCATAATAACGATTTTAAAAGGATGCACACCAAGAATATATGAACTAAAATTCCAAAATGACAAAAAAATGACCAAAAATTGACCTATAAATATACATTCCTACAACCAGAGGATTATAAACTGAGTTTATGTACTCATGAGCATTCTGTGTGATGTACCAACAAAAATATAATATTATGTCATCAAAATCCGGGCCCTGGATATTATAATATGAACTGACCATTTCGTAATTTTATTTCGTTTTTATATCAGTAATATTTTTATTTTAATGGTGAACTTTTCGTGGCCCACCTAACAGTTCCCATGGGTTCTCAATTTTATGACTTTAACCTGTGGCCCATCAGAAATGCGGCGTGGCCCTCTGTGGGGCCATATAGCCCACGTTGAGAACCACTGGTATAAATAACTGAAGTTGGAAGCATTTTGGGCCCAACTAATCCTTAGTTTTTACACTTTTATTTGATGTGTAATTATTAAAGACGTCGTGAAAATATATTTTATTCTTGTAGGAAAATTCCACCTGAACCGGGAATTGAACCTTGGTCACCCAGCTCTTCACGAAGACTTCTCTACCAACCAAGATATTAGGAAACTCCTTATTAGCTAGTCATTCATTTATAGAATATATATAGCCCGCTTCGGTGGCCTCATGGTCTATGGTGCCACTATCGCAATAGACTGAACTGCCGATGGCGAGGAGATTACGGTTAAAATCCCGGTTGGCTGTATTGAGAGTGTTATATCCTAAATGGTTTTACACGGTATCTCCACGCAAATGTGGGTACACTTCCTCCAAATTAACCTTCCTTATTTCTAACAAATTAGTGTAATTAGTGTGTAAGCGTATAACCTGAATGGTTGGTAGGACACGATAGTAAATAAAAACAAAAATATCTATAGGGCTATATTACAATAAAATTTAATAACTTCCGTAAATCACGTTAATCTTGGTGACCAGTGTTCAAATCCTATCTGGATGTTTTATTCATATATATACACAATCCCTCCATCAGAATGGCACGTGAAAAGAAGGGGTTGTTTAAATTTTTTCTGGATACAGATAAAGAATAATTTTTCACCCAACATCGTTAGTAATACACCTATATATCGCCATTATTTTAATAGAAGGCGTCATGCTGGGAATAAAAAAGCTCGCTGTATACGTGTGGTGGATCGAGGAAAGGGACTCGTGCGTACGCGTGGGCTAGGGACGTCTTGAGGGTAGGTCCGGCTCGCTGTATACGTGTGGTGAATCGAGGAAGGGGACTCGTTCGTACGCGTGGGCTAGGGACGTCTTGAGAGTGAATCCAGCCTTAATTAGAATATCCTCCACATGATCACAGGGGGGATATCACTTTGTAGTACAGAGACATCTCTTAATAGTGGACACCTTCGGGGATCAAAAAAAGTATCCGTCATTAAGAGGTGTTCGTTATTTGGAAAACTAATTTTTTTTAAATTATACATCTTGAACACAGTTTAATCTATATTAAACTACATACTTTGAATATAAACTAATACAATCTAAATATTGCACTTTACAATAATATATGCAGGATTTATGACTAACGAATAAATATTGTACGTATCTTATTGTACAGATTGTATAATACAAAGAACAATATGCAAATAAAATTAAATGTAAACAGTAGGCAGTATGCACGAGCACCGACAACTGATGAAACATCCCCCGCTGATAGCTCGGAAGGGGTAGGAGGACCTTGAAGTACCGTAGTCATCACTACGTAGGCTGTTTTAGAAACTTTCCCTGGAGGAGGAGGGCAGGATTGTTCACACTTCGCGTGAGACAATGGCATTCCTGACATTCCTACAATCAAAGACTATAAATTGAATTTTTTTCTTAATTTTAGTCCTTTGTTTAGAGATTGCTGTACATAAATATGCATCTTTAGAAGTGTCAGTTTCCGTTATTGTGAAAGTCCGTTATTAGGAGGTTGTTTCACCGTAGAGCCCATGTTATTTTGCCGGGGAAATTTTAGCTGTCCGTTATAAAGAAGAATACGCTATTCAGAGGTGTCCGTTAAGGGAGAATTCACTGTGTAGTTTCAGATCAGGGGATTACCAACCTTTTACTTTCTCATACAAAAAAAAAATCATTGTAGTTGTCAAAATGTTCCTCTTCCAAATTATGATATATCTTGACCTTTCATGTGACCCAGAACAATTCTATCTGTCATTATAGTTTGTCTGTCTGTCCATCCATCCATCTACTTTACAGATACCCACCTCAGTGGCGTAGTTGGCTAACGCGCTGATCGTGTTGAGCTCGACTGCAGAGGATGGGGAGATCGAGGTTCGAATCTCGGTTCGGGTGAACTGGGGGGGGTTTCCTAAATGGTTTTCCACTCTCCCTCCACGCAAATGCGGGTTCACTTCCTCTAAATTCAACCTTCCGTATTCCTAATCCATTAGCGTAATTAGTACTTAAGCATATAACCCGAACGGGTAGTAAGACGCGGTGCTAAATAATAATAATAATAATAATAATAATAATAATAATAATACTGTACAGATGAAACAGTTTCATAGATTTCATTTAGTATTCACCAAGTGAGGTGACCCCCTGACATAGTGAGAAATCTTTTTTACTAATTATTATAACTGAGATTATAAAACGATCAGGATTTAGATTACTTTAGTGATCAAGTTTACTTAAGTAGGTAGCTTATAAAACTTTATCGCTTTCATAGAGTGGTAGGAAATTTGTATTTCGCCATAAAGTATGGTAGCTTAAATTATTTAGATCACCATATTTTCTAGTTAGTACAAAACTATGTTCCCTGTTATTAATTGTTATCAATGATGTATTATATCAGAATCAAAGAAATTTGTTTTTTAAAGAATAGACTATAATCCCTTGACAACAACAGAAGCTATCTCCATAAAGATTCATTAGGCCTACATATTGGTGATAGATTTCAGTCCTCGGTATTCTAGCTCTGACAGTTGGTTACAGGTGAGTGAATAATGACACTGAAGACAGGAATAGTGCCAGGATCACGATAAACTTAAAGTTTATGTGTCGATCTCTAAACATATGGTGACGTAAAGCTTCTCTTAATGTTTTAATTGGAAGCAATCATGATGTACTAAAGGTCGGAGTGTAGGGATTGAGAAAAGGACAGTGTTTTTTTGCAGATTTTTATAGCCAAACACTTATTTTGGCATAATAAGTATAGTATTGCACCAGTAAAAGTATAGAGTTTAATTTTATTCACATGGTTATATAAACAGTTCTTGAATATCTTCCATGAGTATAGCGGCAATAAATGAGACAATTTTTAAAAGAAGATAAAAAGTTGTCATTAAATTCCAGGACACCCTTGACATATATCAAAAAACTGTTGATATCACCATATGAAGAAAATTAAACTATGTTGTTATTGGAGAAATATTTTTTATTTTGTCTCAAAAAAATTTTGTTATAAAAACTGCAAAAAAAAAGTACTTTTTTTGAGTTACCTTCACTCCTACATAACGTAAAATTTGTCCACGGGAGAACTTTAACGGCACGCTACGTTACATTACGTTAATTGTACCAATCGTTCCTGCCAGCCAATCATACTGAGAACAATGTTAACACAGTTATTTATAATTTAATTTGTTTTTTAATGGTGTGAAGACGACTTTTATAGCATGGTTCACGTCTCGAAAACACCAATACTTCATGAAATCTCTTCATAACACTAATGTTCCATTTAAAGAAATTGAAGCTTAGCCAGCATTAAATGTTTTCAAACATTCTAAATTCATAGGTTTTGTTTTTCACGAGTATTTACTTTATTTTACGTGAATCCTGATCACACATGATGTTTATTTACTTTATGTAAAAGTTATGTTAAAAATAACCTGAACGTTAAGTTGATCGTGATCCAGTAATTAGACAGACATTGTTTTTTCAGTTGAGTTTCAAACAGCTGACTGTATGTGAAATGCATGAAAATGTTAATCCAAATGTTACTAGTGAGCAGACTAAATTATTATTTTTTACTAAAACATCACTGCTCCTGCAGATCAAGGCGTTTTATTCTCGTCCACTCTGATTTGCTGGAAACTGGAAGGTCAGGCTCTGGATTCCAACTAAGTGTATTGAGGCATTATTATTTTTTTAATTGTTTCTCTTTATTTCTTTACGTAAATTGTATTATTCCGGGATCAAGATAAACTTAACGTTCACATAGTATAGCGTTCACTTAACTTTCACAAACAAGCAATGCACATCAGCTTCACTTCAATAAACACCCCTCTTGATACACCGTCTAGATTTTGAGATTTGAAGACGTAGAATAAGTTTAATAATAATAATAATAATAATAATAGTAAAAATTATTGTTATTATATAATAATAATAGTAAAAATTATTGTTATTGTTATTATTATTATTATTATTATTATTATTATTATTATTCGAGATATTGATAAATAAATAAACAACATATTTGGTTTCAGGCTAAGATGTTGCTCATATTATTATTAATGACCTTTTCTGGGGATATCCTAGTGGAAAGTCAAAATTGCACAGGTAAGCCAACTCTTGTTATGTGACTAAATTTTATTTGATTATTTGCTCAACTATAGACTTATGTTTAAAAATATGCATACGTTATTTAATTTTATTTAATACAAGCACTTTTTCTTTAGCACCGCGTCTTACTATTTGTTCAGGTTATACGCATATGTACTAATTACGCAAATGAGTTAGGGAGGAGGAAAGTTGAATCTAAAGGAAATGTACCAAAATTTGTGTGGAGAAAGAGTGGAAGTTAATTTAAGGAAAAACCCCTCAATACAACCCGACCTGGATTTGAACCACGATATCCCTGTCATCGGTAATCTTGTCTATTACGAGAGTCATGCCTTAGGCCATACGGCCACTGGAGTAGGTCTCACATTTATTCTCAATTTATAATCTCCCAAGCTATAGGCCTATATATATTTATTATCATCAAGTTTCACTACCCGTTCTGGTTATACGGATATTAAATAATTACTCTAGTGTAATAGAAATGAGGCAGGTTGAATTTAAAAGGAAGTGTACCTACATTTGTGTTGGAGGGCGAGTATAAGACCATTTAGGGAAAATCACTTTCCATACACCAAATCGGGATTCAAACCCTGATCTCTCCGTTATCGGCAGTCCATTCCATTTCGAAAATCACGAATAAACCATGGTTAGACTGACTGTCCATACGAGTTTTTCCACAGACATTTCTTAGATATCTCATATCAACTACATTCATCTTGCTATTATGTTTCTCTTAACAAACCCACGTTTCACAGCCATTCAACAATTTTGGTGTTAACACCTTTTTATATACTGCCATCTTTGCCTTTTTCGATACTATTACATTATTTTCAATATTCCACATCCATCCATCTATTCTCCGAAATGCATCCACTTGTATGTCGATTTCACCATCCATCCTTCCATATTTACAAAAAGTTCTACCCAAATACACTAAATAATTCACTTGTTCTTATAGTTTTCAATTTATACTAAGCTAATAATTTTCCTTCAAAAACTCTCACCTTAGTTTTGGAGACATTTCTACCTGTCACCACATTCAAACGATTTAATGCTATCTGCAAGTCACTTTCATTTTCAGCCATCAATACAATATCATCTACATATTACAGCACTCTCGCATCCCCATTGCCCATTTGTACACACCAACCACGTCCTCACAAACATCCCTCATATACTTATCCATGAATATATTAAACAATTACGGAGACATAACACAATCTTGTGTAACACCCTGCTCAAAGTCAAACCATTCGCTCAAAGTTCCATCTATCCTCACGCATGCTTTACTTCCATTATACACCACCCTAATTGTATTTACTAGACATGCATCCACACCATACTCTCTCAGAATATTCCATAACATACTCATATTCCACCCAATCGTACGCTTTTCACAGATAAAAAAAAAAGCACAATACACTTTCTTTCTTACTGCCATACATTTCGCAATCATTTGTTGCAATAAAAATATTTAGTCCATGCAACCTGATATGAAACCACCTTGCATACCCCAAATCTTGTCCGGAGTTTTTTCACACACTCTCTCAAATATAACCCTTCCAAAAACTTTGCCTGGTATAGTCAACAACTAATTGACCTATAGTTCTTATATTCACTCTTTACTGCCCTTGCCTTTGTACAAAGGTACAGTGGCAGCGTTCTTCCAGTCATTAGGAATATTTGAAATCCCAGCACATACATAGAACAACTTACACAATATGACAAAAATACCATGCTCCCACACTTAAGAATTTCACTTGTCATTCTTTAAAACTTTCATAGCGTTTAACACCCGAGTATCGTTAATTCTTTCGCTCATCATAACATTTTCTCTATTTTCTGTTACTTTATCTACGTTTTCGTCACAAAATTGCTCAATATAATCCCTCAATCGCTCTCTTATACCGTTTTCATCCCAGGTCATCTCACCACGTTCATTCTGAATGCCATAGGTCTTTACTTGCGCTCCCTGTTTCCTTCCCTTTACCCACTTCTAGAATGCCTTCAATATAGTCCTCTATTTTTTTTTCTCCTTATTTTAATCTCATTTGTTCCTTACTCTCATTTACTGGTTTTTTTCATTCATAATTTTCTCTTTGTATATGTCCCACAACCTCTTACGTTCTTTTTCACTATTCACAGCAATTATTCGTCTGTTCGCTTCTTTAATTTATCCAATAGCGTTTTCTCCTGTTCATTCCACCATACGTTTCCCACCCCTCTAACTCCACATAAATCTTTCGCGCGCTCAATTACGTCCTCTTTTATTCTGTCCAAGCACTTTCTATATCATTAGAATTTATTTAGACATTACATTCATGCTCTTGTAAAGGTGTTTTTTTTGCCCAGAAATCTTTCATATTGTTTGTTCTCTCAAACTTTTATTTTTCAATTTTTTCCAATTTCAATTAATGCTTAATACTCTCGCGCTGTTCTCTTACAAAATTCCTACCTAATTCAACTACTAAGATCACTAGGAATTGAAACGTTCCACATTCAGCTCCACGCACATTCCCGGTTTTCTTTACTAGCCTTCTACCCTCATCATACATACACAAAATCAATATTTGTTCTTGACTCACCTCTGTGTCATGCACACAAGTGAATAGCTTTATGCTTAATCCATGTGTAAGACACAAATAAACCTTTTTACAAACACAGACTCATTAATACCATACTCGTTTACCCTGTCACCACCATACTATTCTAACTATCTTTATGAATATTCTCTTTGGGTAGCCACCATTCGTATCTACTAACAAGATCATTTTTTCACCCATTTCACATGCATTCAAGACTTCATTGAGCCCATTCTAAAACTCCGCTCTCACATTCTTGTCTTCACCCTCCACCAGAGCATAACCAGCAACTAACAAAATTCTACGGACGCCTATTTTCACACGTAACCATAGAAGTCTAGATAACACCAACTCTTACCTTCTCACAAACAACTTAGCTGTTGGGCTTAGATTAAGTCTAAGCTCTGATTTACCCTTACCCATTCACCCACACCTGACCACAGTTCCAGGCTACCACCACTCGTCTCAAAATATCTTTCACTTTTCGCTTGGTTTCACATAAACACAAAATATCAATTCTTCTTCCAATCATTTCTTCTAACAGTCCCTTCTCTCTACCACACACTCCTATCACATTCCACATTCCAACAGTCCATGTTTTTGCCGGATTGTCAACAGATGGGCCCTTCAATTTTAACCTCAATTGCCTATCATAGCTTGGGTCATCCAAGGTTAATATTCCACCTTTTATTTTAATAATTAGCTCAGAGTGACCAGGCTACTAGCCTTGATCATACCTGCTCATGAGAGGATGCTGTACCGATCGATGTTGGCACATTCTAGCCAGTGTAACACAAGTAAAACCGTTTCTCAGGCTTACTCTGTTCGTACTCACACTGTTCTCACAGACCAGTTTCCCTATTACAGACACTCCCTTGCTAGCCAGTATACCGTTGCCCGTTTCACTACGACTATGAGGTAAGGCGGTTTACCTACACACCAGGACACTTCATTGCTAAAATTACAACTTTGGGATACTTCACTAGGAGCTTCCGTAGGTAGAACCCGCAATCTCTTCCCTCCAAAATAAATGCCTTTATACCAGCCACTCTTTGGTTTATACTTACTCACAGAGTAGGACGCCTTGAACCAAAATAGGGAAGCCATGCAGTGACAACTCTTTCAATTCACTGAAGTGTATGGGGTAAAAGGGAGAAAGTTCAATTTTAACTTAAATTGAGATGGTACCGTCACCTGTTATACAATCATGGTACCTTTATAATCCACTTTAAATTATGGTTAAAAGAGGTCTGTGTATTATTTAAATTAATTAAAATGTTATTTACTGAGCTATTTATGGAGCTGAGTTATAAAAGTCGTCCTTGGAAATATGTCTAAGGTAACTTCTCACTTTTCCCCTGTATTCTTCAACTTGAATTTTCTCGTTCCAGCTCTTGAACCGGTTACCAATCTTCAACTGAATCTTAACGTCTCCCCTGCGATCATAGAATGGACCGCTTCCAGCTCTGACCAGGCATGTATAGATGGCTATCAAGTGTGTTGGACTGTGACGACCTACCTGAACGATGCTGAAAGCACTAACCTAACCTGCCACAATGTGACGAAGGATGTAACGAGCTCCAACTATATCGGACAACCTTACTATTGTATAGACTACATAGCTATCGTAGTGACATTTGGCAGCGGGCTGAGGTCTCAATCAATCAATACAAATGAAACCGCCTTGACCATACCAACAATTGGTAAGAGATTAAATTCTATTGGTTTTGTAGCAACTTTAGTTTCACTTTTTCATGTATAGAAAGTTTTGTAATCATGAAAAAAACCCTCAATATTATGATGAATCTCAATATTGTATCTGCCCACTAACAAAAAAAGTAAGTCTTAAAATTAAGTATTTATTTACCTGAGGCTTCAGCCGAGATGGTTCAATGGGCTTTGTTCAAACTTGTTACTTAGATTTTAAATGGTCATACTTAGGAATATACGTCTTCTATTTTGATTATATCTCTAAAATTAAGGGTAGCTTACTAAACTTATTTAAAAATTCTGAATTAAAAAAAAATGTTTCCGATGATTGTTTTTAAAATGAATATCTGAATATGAATCTGGTATGAGGAAACTTTGAGAAAATACAAATATAATTTCATTGATGACATTGATCACATTTTAATTTAATCAGTGTTACTATTTCATAACTATTGATAACATAATGAAAAGTGAGAAATGTTAGATCACAAAACTAGAAATATGAATACATGAAAGTAGTTTATTAATTTTAATACTGTCAAAAAAAAGTTCAATTTCAATCTAAATTGGACTTTAGATTGTTTTAAATAACTAGAAATACATTGTATCTAATTCATTAAAGCAGTGCTGTATTGTATCGCAACTATAAATTTAAATGTTGATTTCGGTGATTTCTGGGGCACATGTTCGATGTTCCATCAACTTACTAAAACTGTTCCATTTATTTTAGGTACATTTTTTACAATGGGGGTAGATCATTATATACACTTTATGATTAGGAATTATTATCACGTAGTTAACTATATATGTATCCAACAGTCGTGGTTTTGAATTTCTAAATGAGTTGTTATCACTCATCAGTGTGCTAAATAAAATCCACCACCAACCTTCATTAGATATTTTAAAAGCGAATTGCCCATTTAATAAAATATAGCCACCATCTAGAGTTCATTCGCAATAAGAGTGGTGGTAGTTGACAGCTAACAGAAGATGAAAAAACAAGCTATATTAAATATGAAAATTGTAGCTGAACGATTTGTTGTTTATCATAGCGGTGAACATAGCTAATGTATTTTTTTTAAACTTTGAAAATATTAGGCTCCTAAATGGCAGGAATAGTAAGATAAAATATTACATTCTTTGCTGTTCATTTGAGGACTTATTTTTACACAATTTGGTCGAGATATTTCCATTACTTAAAAAAATAATATATAGGTAATGCTTCTTATTAGTTAAGATAAATAGATACAAAAAGGTCACCTTAATTTTTTTAATATAAATTAATATAGTGTTGCCAATTAATACTGAATTTTGTTGTTTTGAATTAAATTTTGATTAAAGCAAGAAATATTAGAATTTTTTTCTTTTAGGTTTAAAGTTCAAGTTATTCTCTTAAGAACGCATCTTATAGCATTTTTCTGTAGACTCCATTAGTAAACTTTGGAATTGAGAACAGTGAAATGATTAATTCAAAATGAAAACAGCTATTTCACTGTTTCCAATTTCACTGTTGTCAGGCTAAGAATGCAGAAAACTTCATTCTAAATCGGTCCCCCCCTTCCCTTCTAGCGTAATTGTTCTATCTAATATCCAGGTTAAGCTCCCGTGAGATGAGCTCTTAATACTGATAGTAGTATAGAGTTTGTTTGAAAACAAAATTGATAAGATAAGGATTTGAATAAACTTGGTCCACTTTTATAGAACGATCCAATACATTATCTGGTCTATTCTAAATAATGTGGGAAATATAAGTTTAAATCTTACGTAGCTATGGGTTTTATATCCATGTATTATTTACGTTATTCAGTGACTGTATTACTTACTTTATAACATTACGAACTCAAAAGTCCACTACCGCACTTACGAAAGTACGCCACCTATCCCTATGGTGAGCTAGTTCTAGCCATTCTACCTCATTACACCCTATCTATTTTAGGTACATTCTAATGTCTTCCTCCCCTCCGTGTCAAGGTCTTCCCAATGCTCTCTTGATGTAGCCCATTAGTGTAAAGATTAGCCAGTACTAATGTATCGTTTCCCAGGGGACGCCCGGATGTACTAATCGTACATCCTTTCCGTGGAGGCTCTTTTCATGTTCCTATGAGATGAGGTGATGGTGATAGTGGGTATGAGGGTGTGGAACCAGTGAAAACACTTAAACCTAATTTAAACCTAATTAGACAAAACCTACCCTCTCGGGAAAAAACACCAAAGGCATCAGCTAAGAATATTTATACAAATGCAGCTCTTGAATTGAGCCTCATATGAGAGGGGGAGCTTAAACATTCAAGACGTGAGAACATCAAGGCCGGATCAAGGAATTTAGGGTCCGGGGCCATTTGCAAAATGTGGGGCCACACGGAATTTTTTTATTGTAGTATGAACGGCTCAAACAAAATTAAAGCTATTTACACAATCATGCATTAATTATTAATCAGACAAAAAATAAACAGTGTGTTGAAAGCTCAGTTTAGATATATTTGATATAATATACATATATTTTCTTTTAAATAATGAAATCATTTAGATAATAATAATAATAGTAAAAATACTATAGAATTTTTTTTTTTGCCAAATCATAAAATATATTTACAATGTTTTGAAAGGTTCAACAAAATCAAAATTTTCAAATTGCCATTGTTAACACAAGTCACAAAGGGACTTTACTTGATTTTTTTTTTTTTTTGCAAATTCTGACACAACTTCTTGATCAAAAAATAGCCGTCGTGTTATGTCACTTTCTATTGATAAAATAACTAAGAATTTAGCTTATTTTCACCCAACACAGAACGGAGTATACTTTTCAAACAGGTTTTCAGTCACGGAGGGGGGGGGGGATAGGGTTGAGTAGCACCAGCCATTTTCCTCCTGTGGCGTGCGTTCCCCATTTAGACCCGACATTTCTCCCTTCAAGAGTCACCGCCGCCTATAGACAGTCTTAAATTGTGTTAGTTTCAAATATTTTAGTAAAATAATTTAAGCAATAAAAAATTTAGGGCTGGTCTTATTACTCCTGGGTAACTATTAATCTGGCCGATAAATATTTTTATCTGGTTGATAAGTTAAAATTTGTTTGTATCTGTCAGATAAAATATATTTATCCATCACATTTTTATCAGGAGGTTTAAGTACCTGAAAACTTTTATCTGAAAGTTAAAATTGACGTTGCCATATTGATGACTATATATAAAGTTAGAACATTCAATTAACACCTCTATAAAAACTAACAAGTTATTTGTAGAGTTATAGTTATATAAGAACAAATGATTTAAATGTGAGTAAAATAAATGAAATTTTGTAAACGTTGAACCAAACTATTGATATCATTTTGGCAAACACCAAAATTAGAACTTGCAAGACAACCTAGCTTCTGCGCCCACGTGACGCCATCTGTTCCCTCGTACTCATTTAGCCGCCATTATTTAACAAATGTGCGTTTAAGCCACTGGCCAGATTGTAGAGGTAACAACAGGCTTTATACGCATGCGCGCACCAGTAAAAACAGTACCAGCCTTAAGTTTTCTGCATATAAATATATTTATCCTACAAATAGCTATATGGCAGATAGATTCAGTTCATAACACGCGTAAAAGATTAAAGTGGTTGATAACCTATATCTGGTCGCTAACTTTAACTTCCCGAAAGCAATATTTATCCGATAATAATAAGACCGGCCCTTAATGTGCGGGATATCCTTGAGGGGCCCCTTCATGCTCGGGGCCCAGGGCCATGCCCCCTCCCCCCTCTTAATCTGGCCCTGGAGAACGTGTAAGGAATTGTTTTCTGAAAGGCCTTCATCCCTACCAAAAATCTAATATATAGTAGGATATTGGTAGGAAAAAAGACCTTTCAGAGAGTAATTAGGAGGCCAGGAGGAGTTCCCGCTCAGTTCCTATGCCACTGATATACAAATATTTATCTATTTGCAGATCATCTCATAAACATATCAAGAAGTGCAACCAGCAATTCAATAATACTGGAGGCCGAAGCTCTCTTGGATTCTAAATATTGTATTAATGTATTGGGAGCTTGTATAATCCTCAGCAATAACAGTGTGTGCATTAAAGGGAATGCAACAGAGGTTAAATTAACAACAAATGATCTATCAGCTTGTAGCCTCTACAATACCAGTATCGACGTAACACCTATTGACCAAAATATTAGATACTATTCTGAAGTTATCTCCACAAACAGTGCAAGTAAGTACTTCACTTGGTTTACAAACGAGAATACAACTCGTGGAACTGTTCAAGAGTAAAAGTATTTACTAAGTTATGCCCAGTCTACAACCAGTTACACGCGCTTGTCGGACGCGCACTCGTAATGCGCACTCGCAAGACTTGTTATGCTTGTTTTATGTTTAAAAAAAATTTCCTATAGTAAAATGTCTGTAAAAGTTATTTCAATCAACATGATTCCATCATCAAAGTAACATTAAAGTTTACGAACACGAGTTAAATAGAATCAAATTAATATAGCGGAAATGTTATTAAATTATTACTCGTATTAAAGAATTTAGAATAAACCTTTTACTATATATTTACACTAACTTCTATCCTTAACCAAACGAATAATTACTTTAGTTGAAAATAGTAGTGCACTTATATAATTGTTTCTGATTGGCTGAACGCAAGTCAACGCAGCTACATAAACGCAAGTGATGGACAAAGCTATATCCGTTTGACAAGCGATTCCGGTAATTCCAACATACGAATGCGCTTGCGCGAGATATTGTAGATAGAAAATATTACGAGTGCGAGTCCGATAAACGAGTGCGACTGGGCATCAGAGGTGTACACGATGCGGATACCTATGAATAATAATCGGGTGGCTATTAGTGCATCGGCAATGAATCGTAATATACGATTATCATATTATCGATTAAACCTTCCATAGATTTGGTTTAAATTTGTCTATAAAATTAAAAATACCTGAATTGGCAATAAAATGCTTAATAAAAGGCATTATTTTGTCATCACGACAGATTTTTGTGATCAAGGTAGCTCATAACATGTTTAAATCTTGTTTATTATTAAAATGAAGCTCAGGATGAAAAAAACCCCATGATATGCAATAAGTATCCTAACCTTAAACACTGATTTTCCTAGAAAGGGTAATTTGAAAGGTCATTTTTCTTATAAAATCAGATAGGATAAAGGCCCTTCACTGTCCACTATTAACAAAATCAGTGAATAGATATACATATTCAATTCTCATGTATTGACATCCATTTGATTTCATAAATATATATATTCAATTGACTACTTCAACATAAACTAGGCATCAACATCCATTTTATTACTTCAACATACATGTGTTGACACCCATCTGACTACTTCAACATACATGTACCAACACCCATTTGACTAATTCAACATACATGTACCGAGACCCATTTGACTACTTCAACATATTTTACCAACACCAATTTTACTACTTCAACTTACATATACCAACACTCATTTGACTACTTTAAGATATGTATGTACATGTACTAACACCCATTTGACTACTTCAACATACATATACCAACACTAATTTGACTACTTCAAGATACACGAATCAACATATATTCGCCTACTCCAACATATATGTATTGACACCCATTTGACTCCATTCTCATACATGTATTTACATCCATTTGACTATTCCAACATGTATTTTTCAACACTACTTTGACTACATCCACATACATGTATCGACATCCATTTGACTATTCCAACATGTATTTTTCGATACTCATTTGACTTCATCCACACACATGTATTGCCACCTATCTGAATACTCCAACCTGTATGTATTGACATCCATTTGACTACTTCAATATACATGAATCAACATCTATTCGACTATTCCAACATATATGTATTGACATCCATTCTACTCCATTCACATACATGTATTGACATCCATTTGACTATTCCAACATGTATTTTTCGACGCTAATTTGACTACATCCACATACATGTATCGACATCCATTAGACTATTTAAACATGTATTTTTCTATACTAATTTGACTACATCCACACACATGTATCGAAACCTATTTGACTACTCCAATATATAATTATGTAAACACACCCATTGGACTATCTCAACGTTACACTTCAAATATTGATGATTGTTGTTATATTTACTTTCCAGACTCTACTATGATTTATTCGTTGGTCGTTGAGGATATCACTTCTACGCAGGTCACATTGTCCTGGGAACCCGTGTACGAGGGCTCGCCCTGTGCTACGCACTATCGTGTGTGTCACAGGGAACAGAATTCCACCGTTGAACCCGATTGCAGCGTAATAGCCAGGACGTCAAATAAAACAACTATATCGAATTTGAAGTCTCTAACCCACTATACTGTTGAGGTGTCGGCTTTATTATCCAATCAAATATATTCGGATATTGTAACCGAAACATTTCGGACTTCAGGTAAGAGTAAGGCATGTCACCCATAGTTTTGAATCAGATCGGATCGGATCGTGTCAAATCATTCCCGTTTATTATTATTATTATTATTATTATTACTATTCGTTACCTGCATCTTACTGCCTTTTAAAACTAGCTGCATATTATAATTATTGGTGCGTGAAAGAGGGAAGTATAGTTTAGAAGAAATGTACCCGCATTTATGGGGAATGAGAGTGAGAAATCAATTAAGGAAAAAATCTTCGATGTACCCGAATACGATTCAACCCTGATCTTCCCAATACCACACAAACTAAATCATGTGAGAAATGACGTGAATATTTTAGAATTTAAAAATAATATTAATTTAAGACGGTAAGTTCTACCAGATTCCGATCGGTTCAAATAGTTTTAATTTAATTACGTTCTTTTAAAATAATTTCATTCGAAGTTGTTTGATACAATCTGACTCGGTTCGAAACAAAAGGCGAAAGACTTTAACATATTAATTTACCAAAAAATTGAAAAAAAAAATTCTATAACTATTATGATTAAAAAGGTGGCACTGTGTTTTAATATTAATTAGACAATAATTATTATTAGTGATATAAGCAATGTTTTTGCAAAAGCGTAGTAGTTTAGTTGTAATATGTTATTATTAGTGTAGTAGTTTTAATTTGAAAAGTAATTAATAATTGGTCTCAAAGAGTCTTAGCACTAAATTTTATGGGGTTAGTTTAAACATGGGATCCATGTTTCAAAACTTTTTCTTTGTTATAATAAGCTGCAATTTATCTGTTATCAATTTCAGGTGCTGTAACGGCTGTTATTTCATCGTTGATGCTGATTGTAACCATGATTAATATACTACCCTGAGTAAGGTGCTAATTATTTGAAGAAAATTAAATCTTTATCTGATGTGATATATTTTTAGAAAGCACTAAAAAATAATAAATAAACCAAGATATGTAAATATGTGCAAATAAATTGTTTTATTAATATGAACTAGTAAAATATTTTACTAATTAGAAATAACTAACCCCTTTATCAAAGGTCGATAAAAATATAAATCACCTGGCATTTTAAAATGTTACCTTTATTTAAATGCTTTATAAATTGTGTCAGATTTTGTCTTATATTTATATTTCAGGCTACTAAAATAATATTATACAATCATTGTAATAATTTATTAATTCTTTTATCAACAAAATTGAGTACTTACCAAACGCTTCGGTGACCGCATGGTCTAAGGTGCTACTCTCGCAGTAGACTGGACTGCAGATGATGAGGAGATCGAGATTCGAATCTCGATCGGGTGTACTGAGGGTTTCCCAATAATCCTCCTCAAAAATATGGGTACTCTTCCTCTAAATATAACCTTTATAATTCCTAAAACCATAAACGTATAACCCGAACGGTTAGTAAAACGGGGTGTTAAAAAAACACTTTATAACTCTGGCTAGCCGTACCGGTGGGCATGCTGACTAAATGTCAAGTTCATCTAGTCTGGTTTTTCGGTAACGGGGGTTCAAATCTGACTTATTAAATAACACTAATAATGTACAATTATATCAATGGTGACCACAATTTTTTTTTCTTAAAGCTCCTTTTTGCCAGACTTTTACTATATATTTAAACATATAGTATATATAAGAAGCTATTAGACCTATTTAAGTAGATTTACCTAAAATATATACATGGTGACATATGTTAAACCACAGGTTCTTAAACTGTGGAGATTTAAAATTATAGTGGGAACCACAGAAATATTGAAAAGCGTGAGTAAATTAAATAATCGCTATATAACTATTGAAATTATATTAGACTACAACCTTTCATTCTATATTTGCTTAGTTTATTGGAGAAATAAACGTTGCCTGGCATGATTACACAGTTTTAATAATTATTTGTTTAGTTAACTAAAATAAACTAATGATTTTCATTGGTTATCTGCCTATATAAATTTGTAAATGATAGAAATTTAGTTAATAGTATTAAATATAGCTACATTTAGGTACATTTATTGCAATAGATAATATATTCATTAATTCTCATTTTATCCAAAACTGCCCAAAAATTTACCCTAGAATATAAAACACTCAACCTAATTATTATTGCTAATTTTGTCTTATGCAAAGAAGTCATGAATAAAAATGTGTAATGACCTGTGTGTTAAACTAATTCTATTACCTTAAGTAACTCGAAAGTTCATGGGTCCCAGAACTTAATCTCGCCATTCAACCCTATCCTGAAACACCTCCATCCAATCCCTAACCTTATACCAAAACTACTTTAAATCCATTTTCAAGTTGTCCTCCAATCGGCGTATTGGCCTACCAAGGGGTCTTGTATATTTAGGTTCCCCAAATTAAACTTTGTTTACACGATTGTCATCACCCATACGCACCACATGGCCACTTCACCTAGATCTGCATGACGTGACTATCCTAAATATGTCTAGGGATGCATACAAGCTATGAAGCTATTAATTATGTAGCTTTATCGATTCTCCTTATTTTTCATCCTTCTCAGGGTCAATAATATTTTCTCGGTACTTTGGTCTTACAAACTCTCAATTTTTTTTTACACTTGATTGAGTGTGATATACTACGTATGGAAAGATAAGAGCTGAAAGATTTCTCACTGAGAATTATATTTTTAATTTTGTCGTAACAAGTGTACACAAATTATGGTTGGATGAATGTTCTGAAAAAAAAATAAACCTGTTGAATACCATCAGCCAATGTAAAAGTAAATATTAAAGAAATACCATTTTAACTATTATTTCAGTAACTTCTTCAAAATGTTAGCCAAGCTTCTGATATATAATTCTTAGTTGAATTAAAATAAATATTCAAGAACCAACTAGTTTGTAACCGAGATTGGTTTTTGGTTCTTAAATGATGAACGCATGGTATTGAGGCACAGAAAAGCAGAATAGCGATTTTCGAAGTTTACGTGGACTCTCTTTCCCAACGTAGTAATGTAAACATTTTAGGGGAAACCAACGGTTAATTAGAGAGGAATTTGAGTTAAGAGTAGACTCAAAACGATATAGCTTCATTCTTAAAACTGACAGAATGACACCTTAAAGATAAATTAACAAGTACGCCGAAAATTTAGAGCAAAATCTGCTTGACTGGCGCAGAAATTCACATGTTTTAGGAATGTATTAAGACCCATGATACTTTTCAACACAAACTAAAAACAGTGGATTAACGACATTTTTTTACTGAATAAACAGTAATTTAAGAATAATACCATGATGGGTGTTTTCATAATATTGTGCTGTTTCGTGAAACAAATCAAAACAGAATAAGAAAAATAATTCAGTAAAAAATAATAATAGCCCTGCACGGACAAATGTCCCTATATAAAAGTTGCAAATGGTACCAAAACTACTTTCAAGTATTTATACAACAAGTCATGTGATTTACAGCTATCCATGTTTGTAGATAATATCAATACGTATGGAATAATACTATTATTTAGCCCCGAGTCTTAATAGCCTTTCGGGTTATACGCTTATGTAATATTATACTAATGGGTTAGGGATTAGATAGATTGCATTTAGAGGAAGGAGGGAGAGTGTAAAACCAATTATGGAAAAACTACCCTCAATACACCGGATCAGAATCGAATTCCGATCTCCCCGGTTTTCTGAAGTATAGTATAATTGCGAGAGCAGTTCCTTAGACCATGCGTTCACCAAAGTGGGTAAATAATATTAGTAATATATTACCATGTTATCATTGGCTTCAAAAAAAGTAGTTTGTATTTTTCTAAAATGTTCTTTCGGATGTGTTCTTATTGTAGCTTACATTTTGTTTCACTTATCCGTTTCTCACATTATTAAATGTTAAAACACAATTAAATAAACAATACTCTGACAAATCTGGAAATTATATTTAAATATGAAAAAGAAGATAGCACAATTTTGTAGGTTCGGTAAGCGAACAGAAGGGGTGGATCAATCCTTTTAACGTCCACTGAGCGTTCACAATCACACTTGTTGGTAATTACGTGGTATCATATCAACAGGTTGTTGGTAACAGTTACCGTGCCTGCCAAATTAGAACCCTATAGGATCGGGTGAATAGACCTGAGTTCCGCGAGATGTACTAGACATTGTGTTAGGTCTAAGTACCGCAAAGGGGAAAGGACTACTTGGATCACTAAACAAAGGCAATCACAAGTAAAAAAGGTGACTGCCCCCCGTTCCCCCCAAAAAAACCCAATACATAAAATAAATCAATAATCCACCGTCACTTACTATGAATTCACACGTTCGCCGAAAAATCGGTGCAGAACAGAAACGTGGCCACGTTATGAACTCTAAGCCAATCACAAGATTTCCTCCTAATCGGCGAGATCTGTTCCACTCAAGTTCAACTCATATCTACTTTGTTCACTCCTCTACCATTAAGGTCATGTTCCTTTTCAAATTCATTCATGTTAGTTTTGTTTTATTATGAGAAATCAAACATTTTTATAAATAGGCTTATGTGTGTATTCATTCATATTTAAAAAGTTTTGACAAAATATAACTACAAATCGTATCAGTAGTGTTTTAATGTATTTTTTTAAATGTCAGAAAATGCCAAAATTACTGAGAAAGAATAAAGCCAAATTTTATACCATCATCATCATCAGCAGCCAGATGACCTAAAAACTGTTGGCCATCTTCGTCAAATTGCAGCCTTGACGCCCTCAACGTTAACAGGTAAGAGGCGCATGTGGCTACATATAATTATGAACAAAAACAATACAATTTTAAAATAAAATTCATAGTGTGTGGCAAAAAAAAATGATGAAAAATAATATATAGCCATTGGTTTAACCCATTTATAATAATAATTATTGATTGATTGCTCATTTTTGATTAAACGTGTCACTATTTTGTTGCGATCGATCGTTTGACCACCCATAAAATGAACTTATTTATCACGATTGGAGATTAAAATATACTATAAAATACTTGACAACACCTTTATTTAAAAAAAAATATTTTGAAATAGTTGAACAAAAACTTATCACAAACATACCTTAGGCTATTTTAATTTTTGAAAATTTAATCTGTTTCACTTAATTATTCATTGAATTTAATTTAGAAAATCTTATAAAAGTAAATATTATTTGGTGACTTTTATATTTTGCTTCTTAACATATTAAAACACCTAATTATATCTAATGTGTAGCTATAGTAGCAAAACCATCAATAATTTAGAAACATTTCAAACTATTCATACACTCATGGTGAGAAAGTTCTTAACTACACACAACTCTTCAAATACAGGTTATGAATTTACTAACCATTTACGTATAAGATCCAATAATCTTAGTTAATGGAGGCAGATATATAAAATATGTAGGAAAGCTACACGAAAAGACAGTGGTTCTATAAAAATAATAAATCATCATAGTTGTAACTTCATCTTTTCAAGACATCGGGTAAGAACATCTCAATATTTAGCAAATAAATTTATGAGCTATAAACACGTAATCTTTTCCCACCTCTCCGGACTATTATCGTTGTGAGTTCACACTTAAAGTAGGAACGTAGGAAAAGCGAGAAAAGGCAATTGTTTTGGCAGTTTTTATATAAAAACATTCTTTGGTCAAAATAAATATTGCTTCAATAGAAAAATGGCGTTTAATTTTCTTCATATGTTGATATCAACAGTTCTTTAATATCTATTAAGTGTGTCCAGAAATCTAATAACTTTTCCTATTAATTTAAAAGGTTTCTTGTCTAACGATCATCACATCACAGATGTTAAAGAACCGTTGATATCACCATGTGAATACAATTAAACTCTATGTTTATACTGGAGCAATATTTGATTTAGTTTGTCCAAAAAAAGTTTTGCTTTAAAAATTACAAAAACCCTGGTCTTTTTTCGCGTGCGTCTCATACATCCCTATTTTAACGGATTTTTGGCTACATTGAGTAAAGGATCACAACATGTCAACATACTCTTTATATCTTAGGAATGAGTGTTTTATGACAAATCAAGAACTCGCATTAGTATACATGTGGGAAGGCGTCAATCTTGTCTGGTTTGTCGATGACGGTGAGGTTGGGTCTTAAATTCCAACCGGATATACTGAGGTAATTTTACTTAATGGTTACCAAATCTTCCTCTACGCAAGTGAGGGTATTTTGACCTTCCTCATTAGTGTAAATGTGTGTATATCCTGGACGGGTAATAAGACGTGGTACATAAATAAATACCTTGTATAACATAAACCATATTATAGAAACTTTTATGTTTTGATAACATTTTTGTAAAGCAGATAGGAAATGTGTGTATAACATATATTTTACTGTGAACACACCATTAGATAGGTTCCATGTCACGTGTGAATAAGAAGAACTTCTAGATAACAGTTTTTTATAGACTTTGGATCAAACGAGTTTTAAATTCAATGTTTTATGAGCAATATAAATTAGTTCCTTGATATCGAAATATCTTATTTTGTTAAACCACCGATGGATATTGTAAGTGTTTACCCCGTCTCAGAAAATAGCTGGGCTTAGCTTCATCAGGCAACTACAGGTGATTGATTAAGCAAGAACGTTGGAAGCAAGAGTAAAATTGAACATTTTTTGGCTCGTGAACAGTATTAGTAGGTGTTTTGTTGAAAGTAGTTCATTGTGTGGTAGTTACTGGTAAAATCACAGGAATACAAAATATTTCTAAATAGGCCTACCATACACCCCGATTGGAATACCCGCAATTTAGCACAAGCTCATTGGATGGGGGTGAGTTTAATAAAATGCAGCTGTACTTATTCTTTTGTAGGGCTTTCACCATGTTCAGCGGCATTATACAGAACTGTAGTTAATTGTCCTAATATGAGACATAAGTGTTCTAAAGTTTTTATTAAAGCATTTTAACGTCGTGATTACTAAAATGAGTCACTAAAAACTGTTTTGGGACTGAATGTTTTCACCAATTAACTATGGATGTAAATATGTAACATGTGTTGTTCATATCTTCATATTTACAATAAATTAGATGTTTGGTCTTAATTAAAAGTTAAATTATTTTAACTGAATAATGAATACAAACATTTTCCTGAGAAAAATAATAGTTTGAGGAATGTATTTTCAAAATGTAGTATTGGTCTATTTCTTATAAAGTTTGTATATTTATATGTGAAATGATCAATATTTAGTTAGTAATAACTTATTATTGGTTTGGTTATGCCAAAAATGTATTTTTTTGTTCCACGATGTTCCTCAGTGTTAGAAAACTAAATTCTGACACTTTTAAGATATAGTTACTACAAAAACTGTCTATATAATGTAAATATATATCCGTGTCAATGAAAAATGCAATTATTTTAAGGATCAATGTGTTCGTACATTATTATTTTTACTTCACCCCACCTAAATGATGGACTAAGTAGCCAAACTATTTTAGTTGCTAAGTCCAATTATAGCTGCATCTAAATATCATTTCTTCAGATTTAAAAGTACCACCGGGACTCTGGAATCAAACATGGGACCTTTGGCTTAGTACGCAAATGTTCTAACCACTGAGCTATCTGGGAGCCACCCCATGGTCAGGGCCATTCTTCATTCATATTTTAAGGCAGAGTCTGTGATGGACGCGCGGAAATCTTCATATACATAGGAACGATCAATTAATAACGCAATCTTTCAGATAAGGCAGCCCTCTTTGACTCGGGTGGGGTTTATACTACCAATAGAATGTTGACGATAATTTATAGAAATTGAAAAATGATACCTCATAATTACATTACAATAATACATTAATTAAATTTGTTTCAGATTAAAATGTTGTTCTTCACAGTTGTATTTGTTTTTGCGGGGACTGTCCTGGTGAAATGTCAAAATTGCACAGGTGAGGCCATTCTTGCTAGTGAAATATTATAGACTAATAACTACATACTGTTACATATTTAATTATGGATGTACTATACTGTGGGTCCGGGGTTCAATCCTTGGTCCCGGCACAGATTTATCTGATTGCCAAACCCTTCCTTCACCTCTGACAAGACGTGCATTAATCACAACTTGTGAATGTGCTGAATGCCAGGCCTCCACCGTGGTTCGGATCCCACGTTAAACTGTAGGTCCTCCATTTCATCTCACAATCACCCTACCACTACACATTAGCGTAAGTGCATACAACCCGAACGGATAGTAAGACGTGGTAATAGTAATAATAATATTAATAATAGTAATAATAATAATAATAATAATAATAATAATAACATATGGATTTATTTGTGTTGCAGGAAAAACCTTGTCATCTAACTAAACTATCTTAATCACTTAAAAAGAATCAATTTCTATGTATGCATACTATTATTATTATTATTATTTAATTTTAGGTGTTCTGTCTTACGACAGATCCATTCCTTTTGTCAATGAACTTAGACCGCCAATTTGCCCTGCTCTGCACTGGTCTAATAAACCAAACTGATGGTGATGGGGAGACAGGGGTTCGAATCCCGGTCGTGTGTACTGAGGGTGGTTTTTCCCTTAATAGTTTTACACTCAAATTTGGGTACAATTCTTCTAAATTCAACACTCATCATCCCTAGCACATTAATGAAGCTAGCTCCTATAGGTATGATCTGAATGTGGAGTGATACAGTGTGAGGAATAAATAATAATAATAATAATAATAATAATAATAATAATAATTTCAATTTCAATTTCAATTTCCTTTATTATAGTGCCGGCCAACAGTCGTAAGACCTATAACAGGCCAGCACTGAAAAGCACACAAGTACATACCCTACAATACATACATTTACATAAGAAAACATGATAGACAAAAAATGGCCAAATAATGCCATATACCGATAAACAACCACGAGACAAAAAAGTAGTTAATAATGATAAGAATAAAAGTAACATTAAAAATAAATAACCAAATAGTGGTTAAAAGCAGTAACATTATGCAAAAAATA
>CABFWO010001508.1:0-21063 GCA_902155825.1 Timema genevievae | reverse complement strand
AATAATAATAATAATAATAATAATAATAATAATAATAATAATAATAATAATAATAATAATAATAATAATAATAATAATAATATACATACCTCTGGGGAAGGGTTGATCAAAATTGAACTGGCATCTGGTGAGAATGTGAGCCAACTCACCAGCTCAAATTCCCCTAAACACGAACAATGAGATATACGTACGTACGTACGGACCTCGTGTGTGACATGCCATGGGGTTGAATAAAGTTAGCACAAATGAGCCCTCCCCCCTTACCCATCCATTAATTATTATCTTTCAACTAAACTGTGATTCCCTTGTTTGCAGAACTTGAGCCTGTCAGCGGCTTGAGCCTAGATGTTTCAACTTCCCCGGCGATCATTGAATGGACAGCTTCCAACTCTAGCCAAGAGTGTGTAGAAGGCTATGAAGTGTGTTTGGCGGTCACCACCCATCACAACACGACCGCGAGTTGTATCAACGTGACTGCGGAGGTGACGAGTTTCACCGCGAGTCAACAAATTCAACATTGTGTCGATTACACCGCCACTGTGACGGCCTTTAGTATCGATGGGCTAAGATCAAACCCCGTTCTCACGACTCATCTTAACTATCCAGAATTTTTTATTGGTAAGATAATTTTAGTTCCCCTTTCATTCATATTCATATTCATATTATTATTATTATTATTATTTGAGGTATTAATGCGCATTTTTCGAGGCGGCTGATTAAATCAGCACATGACTTATAAATTTACTTAAATCTAAAACATACACAACACCCAATCCCTGACAGTTACTTCATCGCTGTGAGAGGGAAAACCCACATTTCATTAACAATAATTTTTTTAGCCATGCCGGGAATCGAATTCAGGACCCATAGTTCAGTAAGCAGACACGCTACCGACTGAGATAAGGTGTAGGGATTTAATTTATAAACACATTTCAAAGTATAATACAGTATTATAATAATAATGATTCTAGAATTATTCTAGTGATCGAAAACTAAAATTAAAAGTATCAATGTTTTATGTAATATCGTCAAACAAAAATTATTGGTAAGAATATAATTTTAAAATATTTCAAACTCCATATTCAGTCAACATTTATAACATAATACTATTTTATTAGTGTTATTTTATTGGTATTGATAATATCAATAAAAGTGACAGCTGAATATCATATGACTTGACGTATGAATACATTATAGTAGATCCATCAGTGTTTCTATCTACCAGATAAGTTTCATCCTATGAAAGGATAACTTTTTTTTAAATCATCAAAGGGTAGGTATTTTTAATTAACTTTGTCTTATTATTTTCAGATAATGTCATAAATATCTCAAGAACAGTGAATAGCAGCTCGATAATATTAGAGGCGCATACATTGCCATCCTACTCGCTCTGTACCATCCATATGGTAGCTTGCATGGAAGCAGAATTCGGGAGTATGTGCCTGGATGGGACAGATACAGAAGTTAAATTAGAAGCTCACGAACTGTTTGCCTGCACCTACTACAATACCGGCTTCTATGTGACCACTTTGGTCGAATCAACCATGTCAGATATTTTACAGATCCATACAAACAACTCAGGTAGGTTGCCAACGAGATTTTTGTCGTTAGAATCCATGAGAGAAGTTGTGGGAATACGAAGGCTATGATATTGGTAGTGAAAATTTTCATTTTCTGGGTCCAGTACTGAGAAATAAACATAAAGGTTCTCTATTACAAGTCTTTGTTATATGTTACATAAGCAGTTCGATCCGTTTTTCATACGGGTAAGCCGCAACAATAACTAATATTACTTAGGATGTTGAGCATCCAGCTGTCGTCTT
This sequence comes from Timema genevievae, assembly GCA_902155825.1. Taxonomy (NCBI): domain Eukaryota; kingdom Metazoa; phylum Arthropoda; class Insecta; order Phasmatodea; family Timematidae; genus Timema; species Timema genevievae. The sequence continues at coordinate 19,240 of CABFWO010001508.1, read as the reverse complement.
TTCTTTAATGCGTACTTCTATGTACAATACCAAGCTAGCTATGGCAATCCCTAACTGTTTTATGGCAAACCATAAATAAATAAACATGGTTTGAAACAAAACATTACCCAGACCACAAACTGAGTTCAAAAACGAACATAATCCATTGAAAACTCAATTTTGTTCCTCAGCCCCGGTGAAACGAAGTAATATACAGTACGTTATTACAGAAACATAATAATGAATATAGAAAAACACGTTCCATTTCATCTAGTAGAGGTGTCTTAGGTTTTTCTGGACACACAATCACAAATACGAAAAATTCTGCTATGTATATACGTATATATATTATACATATAGGCTATATGTTATACCATATATGTATGGTATAAACAGATCATCCCATATGTCAGTGTTTTACAAACTGAAGTAAGTAGCATACAACTGGATTTTATTAGTTAATAAAGTATTTTTATTATTAATAAGTATAATAAACAAATTAACGCAAATTTTGAATTGATGTATTGTATTTTAGAAGCCTTTATTTACATCTTTAACGGATTTGTTCAGCCCATCTCTAAAGGTTTATTAACATTTAGAAGTTCTGTTTATACTTATCAGGAATTTGGGCCGTTTTTATGAGGAGCTGGGAAGGGGTACACTGGTTAGGCCATGTTCCCGAGAAGGGGTTTGTGACTCCCGAAAGCTTGAAAAATATTTTAATATGGGATACACCTTGCCACCAAGGCTTTATGGTAGATATATGATCTACCAATTACAAAATAGCCAAATAAAAGCGACTGTAATAGTTCAAAAAGACACATTTGCCTGATTTTATTATAAGCTGAGTTGACCTGGTGGTTTAGGGGTAAGGTGTCAGACTTCTGTGATGGAGGTCCGGGGTTCAATCCTCTGTCCCGGCACAAATTTATCTGATTGCCAAACCCTTCCTTCACCTCTGACAGGATGTGTATTAATCACAACTTGTAAATGTGAGGAATGCCAGACCTCCACCGTAGTTCGGATCCCACGTTAAACTTTAAGTCCTCCATTTCATCTCACAATCACCCTTCCATTACACATTAGCGTAAGTGCGTATAACCCGAACGGGTAGTAAGACGTGGTGCTAATAATAATCTTATAAGGTGAAAATACATAACTTAATTCCTTGGTATTATTAGATCTCTCATCTACAGGTGTTGCGTTATTTATAATCTTACTATATTGACATGATTTAACTTCTTCTCTTGTTAACTCTCCCAGAAACGGCTTTGATCGAGTCAGTGAGTGTTGGGATCATCAATCCAAGTAACGTGACGTTGTCATGGCAACCAGTGTATCTGCTGACGCCCTGCCTTTCCAACTATAGAGTATGCCATCTGGAACAGAACTCTCTTGGTGAGCCTAGTTGCAGTACGTTGAGCAGCAATTTGACCACGACAATACTCTCTGATCTAAAGACACTCACCGACTACACGGTCAACGTGTCGGCCATCTTTCCTGACGAGACAGATTCGGATGTTATCAGCATAACCTTCCGGACGTCAGGTAAGACACCTTATTTTGAAAGAGAGGAAAGGTCTGTTCTAATTTATGTTAGTATGAAATTGATGAAATTACGCTATCTTATGTAAAATTTATTGAAAATAAAAACATAAATATATATAATTTCGAAGTAAGTATAAATTTTAGTCCTAGTTTTTGTTTATATTATGTTTGGAATAATATAATATGCTCAGAAATGAATGTACACTTTTGCTAAAACTGAAATAATTTTTTTATTGTACTCTTAGTTAGTCTACAAATATAATAATGTGTGTGAATTTCTATTTCACATCTATTTTAAATTTGAGAGTTAAAGATTCCATTGGGGGGTAACCAACCATATTATGGCCAATAAAATCTAGTAATTGTAATTGATACTTCACTTTTTTTAACAGCCTATGTGTTTTTTCACTTCGTATTAATACCTGTCCGGGATATACTATTTAATTTTTTTAAAAATTAATGTTGTAAGGATGATAAGAGTAGAATTTAGAGTAAATTCACCCAGATTTGCGTGAAGGGGAAGTGGGAAAGCTTTAAAAAAAATCCTAAGTGCACCTGAATGAGATTAGAACCTTGAAATCCTCCATCAGAGGTAAACCAGACCTAATGAGCCTTACATTTTAGTCCGCAAGCCCACCGATGTAGCAATCAAAGTTGTTGATACTGACCACCTTTGTGATCTAGTAGTCCTAGTTTCTGGCTACATATCCCGAGGTCCCGCGTTCGATCCCAGGCGCTTCCAGATTTCCTGTGAAGCTGTGAGTCTGTAACGCGGTAAAACTCAGCCTCTTGAGAACAAGTGAGGAGCTACTTTAATGAAGAAGTAGAGGCTGCGGACTAGAAAACTGAGATTAACGGTTGGAGGTTTCGTTGTGCTGATCACATGATACGCTCTATATGCAAATGTTAGCATCATCATCATCGTTAACGGCGGCGGTCCGCTCATTCGGTATAGTTCGATCGTGGGCTTACGCCATGGAATTAAATAAAAAAACACAACTACTTTTTTTGATAAGATTTTACTAGTCACTCTCACTTAGGCCTATAGTATCACATTATGATAGTACTTCCATCTATTGCGCGTTTTATTAAAGCAGAAAGATACTGTAGGAATGGCGTGATAACATTTATTTTAACACCGCGTCTTACTACCCGTTCGGGCTATAGGCTTATGTACTAATTATCTTAATGGTGTTAGGGATTAGTGAGGTTATATTACTAGGAAGTGTACCCGCATTTGGGTGGAGGGATAGTGTAAAACCATTTTAGTTAAACCACCCTCAGTACACCCGACCGAGACTTGAACCTTGATCTCCCCGTTATCGGCAATCTAATCTACTTCGAGAGTATCACCTTAGACCATGTGACCACTGGAGTGGTTGCGTGAGAGCATGCATTATTAAGTTGTGTACAGGGGTAGTTTGTCTTGTTAGCTCTTACCTTATCCCGGTATCTCCAGGCTAGGATAACCTTGAAAAAAACTGTATAAATATAACTTCTAGATTTATTAATTTATTTAGTCATCAGGTCTTACCACCCATCAGAGCTATACGCATGTGAAATTAATCATGATAAAGTGTTAGTTATGAGGAAGGTTAAAATATAGTAATTGTATTCGAATTTGCAAGGAGGGAATCTAATTAAGAAAAAAAACCTTCAGAACACCGATTAGGGCTAGAACCACGATATACCGTCATTGAAATTCCAGTATATTGCGAGAATGATGCCTTAAGATCATTTGCCCACCGAGGCGGGTTTTTAGAATTTATGCAATGGAAGCCCGTAACTTTTACGAAGTGAGGTTGAAACTAGAACCAGTATCGAATGAATAAAAAATAAGGTAGAAGGAGGGCTGCTTTATAAAAATGTACTCAAATTTCTAGTACAGCTTATTTAACACATAACTACTCACCCTTATGAGTTACGACTCACGTGCTCATTAAAAATTGTATAATTTATTCGATTGGTGTATTGATATATTTTTGTGATATATGTATTATGTATATATTTATTTTATTAATTTCAGGTGCTGTGGTGCCTATATTTTCCTCAATGATGCTTATTACAACCTTGATTATTACATTTATATAATTACATGTACCAGTTAACATGAACAAATTGGCCTTAATATCATTTATAGCACAGTGTTTTGTAAAGTATGTAATATAAACAATCAATTAGGACCTTTAGTCAAAAGTATTTTAATTTAAACCAAATAAAATACATTTAAGGACTAAAATGAATAAAACTACAATATATTATACAGAGGTAAATTTATTTTGTATTTAATTGAATCGTATTTTATTTTATCATTATTATATATTATACCATGTGTGTAACATACTATTTATATCATATCATTCATTGTTTCCACTAAAATATTATCATCACAATTAATAGTTTGATTTAAAGGCACACTATTTAAATTTGACATTTCTAATTATGTAATAAAAACTTGTTATTGATCGAAATAAAGTGATTTGTTTTTATTTTGTCTGTCAATTCTTTAATAAATTTTTCCTTTAAGGAAATATAATATCAAACAAGGATTTAATTAAACTATTTTTTATTTTATGAACCTCTATCTGAATTTATAAATTAATGCACCACAATATCCAAGTTTATCAAATGAAATGTTTTAATTTTTTGTAAGATTAGCAGTTAAATTAAGTTTACTTGCTGTAAATAATTATATACAATTATAGTAGTCGTATTATTTTGAGCATGCATAATATTTATTATCAAGACATGTAAAATTTAGGATGTACAAAACCATAGGTTTACCATGGGTGTGAAACTGGTCTCTTACCTCACATGACGAAAACAAATTTAGCGTGTTCGTAAACAAGGTAATTAGGAAGAAATTTGGTTCAAAAAGGATGAAGATACTGAGGAGTGGAGAAGGTTACATAATGATGAAATAAACACCCTGTACTTATTCCAAGACATTGCTAGGATAATGGAATCTCGTAGATTACGATGGGCAGGACAAGCATCGCGAATGGGAGAGCCTTGTTCAGGGTACTGACTGGTAAGCCCATTGGGAAGACCTAGACGCAGATGGGAGGATAACATTATAATGGACCCGAAATAAACAGGGTGTAATTAGGTGGACTGGAGAACTAGCTCATGATAGGGATGGGTGGCGTACTTTTGTAATTGTGACAATGAACCTTTTAAGTTCCTAATGCTAAATAGTATGTAAGTTTTGCTGGACATAGCCGCCTTTATAAATTGGTTTTAAATTTTGTTAAATTCATGAGAACTTTCAGCTAGTTATAAGTTATAACATTGTCATGGCATTTTGAATCTCATATTTATTTGAACCATCCCATCCATTCTTGTGACAACATTCCTCGACATTACTCAGTAGAGTCGTTTGTCTCAGGTAATTTGTTCTGTGACATTATCAAGTGCAGTTAATAACAGAAATGACTGAAATAAGTGATTATAATGATAACATAACTATGTAATGAAACTATTCATATTTAATATAAGTATTTTTCAACCGGTGGGCCACGAAGTGTCAGCAAGTGTGCAATGTGAATTTAGGGAACTTCGAAAAGAAGCGAGAAAAAAAAAATTGGGTGATTAAAAACCTTTAACATTCATGATCAACATTATTTTAAAAAATAACACATATATTAGAATTTTGCTATTGAAGTTTTAAGCATAACTTTAATTGCTTGTTTTTAATGACATACTTGATGGTGTGCCTTGACCAATTTAGTGCCTTATTCGGCGTGCGGTGAGTTGAAAAGGATTGATAATCGCCGTTTTATAAAGTTATGCGCATTTTTTAAAAAACAAAAACATACACACAATAGTAAAAATAGATATATTTTTTAAGACCTACATCTACGTGATTCGCGGTAATTTTGCCTTTCTCTGATTACTAAAATTAACTTAAAAAAATAAGACAGAACAAGAGTTCAGAGATAAGTTATACGAGTGCGTAGATATTTCACGACATAACAAGAAGGAAGCGTGATAAAATATTTTATGACAGAACAAGAAGCTTAGAAATAGGAATCACGCGTGCATAGATATATCACGACCTAACAATAAGTTCAGGGATAAGGAGGCCTGATTAGGGATGTGAAAACAGTATCTATACTTTACTAATATCAATATTTTCCTTTCGATACTAGCATTTTTTTACTCCATATTTTTTTTCCGATACTTTTACTGATATTAGTATTCACACTCCGGTATCGGAACGGTATCGAAAGAAACATCTATTTTGCTACTTCACTCATGCTAGGACTAAATGTTTACTAGGGTGGACTGTGGAGAAAGAACCAATGTTACTATTTCTCAATTCTTGCTCATTTTCTTCATGACAAGCAAGAAGCAATTCCAGCATTCAATCTCTTTTAGCTCACCAAGTTCATAGCTGTTTTTTTCATCTTTGTTTATCAATATATCCTAATGCCTGACCGTACAACTAGTGACCGGTCTACTACCCCCTCCCCCTGAGCACGGTCATCACAAACTAAACAAAAGAAGATTTTGTAGAAATCAATTAACTTAGTCAAATCAAGAGTGCCTCAAGATGACGGAACAGAAAAGTTTATATGCGTTGTTTAAGCAGATAAAGCAGGGCATCCATTCTTATATTGTTTGTCAATAGTTAGTTATATCTTGATGGAGTACACAAACGATGAAATTAATTAAAAAATCGCATTTCCCAAAAGCGAATTATTGAAGCTTTTTTAGAAGTTGGATAGCAAAAAAAGCATCTTGTAAAATTGGTTTTAAAGTATTAAAAACCATTAAAATTGTCAATGTTTAAATAAATATGAAAATACAATTATTATGATGGAAGAATTTAAATTATTATTATTAGATGAAAACATTATTTTCCAGATTAAAATTTCGACACCGATACTTACTGCTATCGATACTTTTCTTTCGATACTAGTACGGTATCTGACTTTTAATGAGTACAATAACGATACTTTTCTTTCGATACCACATCCCTAGATCTGATAGTATATTTCACGACAGAAACCAAATGCTTAGAGATAATAAGAAAGCGTGATAAAATATTTCACGACATAAAAAGATGCTTAAAGATAGGAAGTATGGGTGTGAAGATATTTCACGACAGAACAATAAGTTCAGTGATATGAGGAATATGTGACAAGGGCGCTCACATGAGTTTTCCAAATGGGGGGCGGATTTGGAGTCCCATCTGCCAAGTGTATGGCAAGTCCCCCCCCTTATTGAGAGAAAATTTCATGACTTTAACTTTGTGGGAGGGAATTTTAGATTATCTGAACATAATTCTGCAGTAATTATATGAGTTTCAAGAGCCAACTTTCGTAAAAAATAAAGTTTCTGAAAATTTAATAAAAATCTAAAATTTAGTTGTAGCTGAACCCATTGAAAATAAACATTACATTTTTCGTAAGCTTATAGAACAGAACTAAATGAAAAGAAAGATGATGAAGCGGGAGTGGGAGGAAATATACATTTAATCATTATTATCTTTTATCTCTGATAATGACAATTCAAAGTTGTAAATAGCAAATTGCAGTCAAATCATAAATACACCATTTTTCATTTTTTCATATAAATTAACAAAAAAGTAAATATTGTAGCATGATAAGGGGGCTTCAGCCCCCCGTCCCTTATCACCTATTTATAGGCACCCATGGTACGTGAGTAGATATTTCCCGACATAATAGGAAGTTCAAAGATAATAAGGACGTGTGCGTGGATATTTTAAGGCAAAACAAGAAGCACAGATGGAGGGAGGACTCTTTTCATGGAATCACGCGTATTTAATTAATTGGCAAGAAGCTCAAAAAGAGATTTTTAAAATTGCCAGCAACATTCACCTTCTTACAAGAAGTGTGTAAGGAGTGCAAAGCCAACAGGTTTTAATTAAATTAAAACCCTCCATGGAAAGCACTGTGTGCAGACGTATTAGACGTGATAGTAAGTTTTTTTACACTCTGAATATCTTCACTTCATCTTTACAGAAATAATGGAGCAATTCATATCTTCTTTTAAAATGAGAGAGAAAAAAATTATCATGGCCAAACTTATCACCGAAAATAAAATTAACGAAAAATATCCAGTATTAGTTTGTGTACGGTCAGAGTCAAGCACAATATCTCTTCACCCAAACTTTCGACTCAACAGAGAATTTATAGTATTATAACTATTTAGAATCAGGTCTTCAAATATATACTAGATTTTGGTTTTATATGTCTCTGTAACAATACATATAATTAACAATAATTTTTTTTTAGATATTAAAAATATTACATAGTTTTTCCTAATTTTGTTGATATAATATTCTATTGTACAATGGATCCAATAAATGCACAAATTTCCCTCCTCCCTATTAAGCTCGTAATTATGACTGGATTTTTATTCAATCACTTAAAGACATTCCATAGTGGAACCCACTTCATTTTCATACCAAATCAATAAATAGAGGGTGACCTGGCGGTCTAGGGGTAAGGTGACGGACTTTTATGCTGGGGTCCGGGGTTCAATCCTCGGTCCCTGCACAGATTTATCTGATTGCCAAACCCTTCCTTCACCTCTGACAAGACGTGTATTAATCACAAATTGTGAATGTGAGGAATGCCAGGCCTCCACAGTGGTTCGGATCCCACGTTAAACTGTAGGTCCTCCATTTCATCTCACAATCACCCTACCATTACATATTAGCGTAAGTGCGTATAACCCGAACGGGTAGTAAGACGCGGTGCTAATAATAATAATAATAATAATAATAATAATAATAATAATAATAATAATAATAATAATAATAAATAGAGTTATTAAATTACAAATTATTCACATCAAGAACTGGGTTTTATTGTCCTAATAAAATTCCACAAATTTCTAAAAATGATGTTTAAAGTCACAAGAATAAACTTTTGCTATTTATTAAACTTTAAGAATAATTATCTATCTTATATCTATCTTATATCTATCTATATATTATATTAATTAAATGAAGGATTTATATGTTTGTCATGGGAGTTGCATGATATTTACCAGAAGTGGAGGCCTGAAATTTAAGAATTATTAGCCCCTATGCGTGAGCTGTGTACCTCATAGCAGGGATTTTAAAATTTTGAAAATTTTTTAAAAAAATTAATCAAGAACAGACAAATTAAGATATATTAACGCTGCGAGATATTTTAATACTACATTTCATACAGTTGTGCATTGCGGGCTATTATGGTAGCCCCTGTGCAAGAACATGGGGGAGTAAGAATTTTAAAATTTTGATTAGATGTACTTTTTATCATTTTTTAACCTTGATAACATATTGAGAGTCTTTAAACCCTTTTTACCCTTTCAGCCCTTGAGGCACCTTTTACCTTTTTCATATTTTTTTTATCTCTTTTACCCCTTTTATTCTTGATAACCTTTATATTTTTATTAGCTGAAGTTTTTGCCTTTTTATCCTTTTTTCTTTTTAAACCTTTATAAATTAAATATTATTATTATTTTTTGTGCCTTTTTTGACAATTTTGACATTTTCTTCCTATTGTCTTTTTTCCTTTATTTCCTTTACTACCTTTTTAATTATTTTATATTTTTTAACCTTTTTACTTACCATTTCCCTCCCCCTTTAAATTTTATAAGATGAATTTCTTTTTTACCCCTTTTGCATTTTTACACCTTTTAAACCTTTGTACCCAATTTACTTTAGAATTTATTACAGGGTAAGCCAAGTGCGTACTTATTGTAAATTGGATTAAAGTGCAAAAGGGGCTAAAAGTAAGTACAATTAACTTTTTTTAAAAGGATGGGTAATAAGGGTAAATGTGTAAAGAGGATTAAAAGGGTAAAAAGGGAAAACTGGGTAATAAGGGCATAAAGTCCAAAAGGGCAAAAAATGGCAAAAGGGCAAAAAGTTTAAAAAGGGCAAATAGTATATGTAGTAAAAATTTAAAAGGGATAAGGGTTAAAAGGGGCAAAAGAGGCAAAATTGTAAACATGGTAGAAAAGGTAAGCAGGTTAAAAGGTTAAAAGGGGAAAAACGGTAAGTGGGGTAAGAAATGCTAGAACAGATATAATTGGATTGACACCATTTTAAAGTTCTACCCTTTATACTCTAAAATAATACCTCTTTTGACCTTTTCCCCCTTTCTACTCTTTTAATCCTTTTTTCATTTCTTACACTTTATACATATACTTTTTAATCTTTTAAAATTAGATTTAACTTTTACCCTTTTTATCCTTTTTAACACTTTTTACACATTTGCAACCTTTTAATTCATTTTACCCTAAATATTGCTCTCGGGTCAAGCCGGTTACTTTAATGCTAGTTATTTATAAAAGATTGCTAACACATTTTCATTATCATTGTTATTATCATTTACGAATATATATTTATTACTATTTTTATTAATTCATTATTGTTACAATTATTGTTATGATTACGATTGTTGTTTTACTAATATTATTATTAAGTGTTTTACCTATCATTAGTCGCTTTAATCTCATGTTTTACCGTAAATCATTTATAATTGAAAACTTTATTTTTATTATGTTTTGTTTGACGGTTCATTAGTTTTAGTAACTATTTTAAGCATTCACGATACATAATCTCCTTTTTAAAAGAATTTAAATATAATGTTTGATATTTTTTCATATTCAAATCGAACTTCACTCGAACTGGTAGGCTGAGAGTCAGTCTCCAGCTGAAAATTAATGAAAATTATGAAATTTTTATAAAATTATTTGGTTTTGCATCCACACCCAAGGTGAACAATGGTACATTTTAGTTAATACCTTCTTTACTATGATTCCTTATTTATTTGTGAGTTTAATCCACTAGTATCAACTCAGTTTTTTTATAGTTGCGTCTTGCTACCTGTTCAGGTTGTACGCATTCATGATAATTACTCTAATGGGGCAAGGATGAGAAAGAAAGCTTTTTTTAGAGGTAATATACCCGCATTTGCGTAGCAGCAAAGTGAAAAACCATTTAAGGAAAACCACACTTAGCAGACTCAACAGGGATTCTAACCCTGACCTCCCCGTCTACAGCACGCCATCCAACACGACTTAAACCATTCACCCACTAAAGTGGGCATCTCACTATTAATCATGTTAATTTTGTTCACTGATCAGGATTTGACGTCTTCGCTTTTATTGCATTCGTCATCAAATTTCACCGAAACGTAGAGAAAACTAAATCGATTCATATTTTTCATGGACAAATAATTAGTAAATTAGCTTTGCCGGTGACTTAGTGTTTCGTTATCTGTTGTTTTTTATCTTGTTTACTCTTGATAAGCTTCACCTGTAACTAATCTTGCAGATATCAATAATTTATATGACGACTACTGACATGTACGCCTTCTTACTATAAGCTATTTCTCCTTTATACAAGATATAAATGAATTATGGCTTTACCCACTTCGGTGGCCGCGTGGTCTAACGCGCTAATCTCGCCTATTGTGTCAAAGATGGGAAGATCGGGTTTAGATTCCAGTCGGGTGCACGGAGCTTTCTTTCCTAAATAGTTTTCCCGCCATCCCTCCACGTAAATGTGGGTGCACTTCTTATTAATTAAGCCTTCTTAGTACCTAACACATTAATGTAATTAGTACGTAGGCGTATAATTTGAACACGGTGCAAAATAAAATAAAATTACGGCCTCGGTGGTCTTGGGATAAAGTTCTCACCTTAAAATTTGTTGTTCGCGGGTTCAAACCGAGCCTAGGTCAACAGATTTTTATCAAGCGATTAAAAACCCGTGATGTAGGAAAGGTAAATACGTCGGTTCAATTTTGATTGTGGAATGTAAGAGATATCTACATATCTATATAAGATACTTAGAAATAATTGTAGGCTGATTCTAGCTCTTGCATATAAATTCAGTGCGGAAAACAACGGGAAAATCACACTTTAATTAATTCCCAAGTAAATGTGCGTTCTCCTAGATGTTGTGGGTGGGCGACACTAGACAGCTGAAGGGCTAGAAAATGTGCGTGCGTGAGCTTCTCCGGATGTTTGAACAACATCTCAGGGGCAAACTTCGGATTGTAGACTCACAATAATTATTAAATAAATTAATTTCTCATGTAGTCTACAATTAGGTTAATTAAATGAGGTATGCTGACATGGTAACTTATCACACCACAGAAAACATATTGTAAAAGAGTTAATCTATAGTGGGATTCTGGTAGAAAAGAACGTTTAGAAATACAAATATAGCTGAATTAATATAAACACTGATAACATCTTACTTTATTACTAACTAGCAGAAGTTAACAGCTGTTAGCAGGGGTAAACATGCAATGAATTGCGTTGCTACCCCAAGTAACGCGTTTTTTTTTTACTTCAAACATACAGAAAAAATATCTCTTCAGTTTACTTCTTCCGACCAAGTTTTGAATACATTTTAAAATATCTTGTCAAAAATTTAAAATTCCAGCTTCAAGGTACACATGTTCGTGCACAGGGGCTACTAATTTTAAAATTTCAGTCCTCTGCGTGCGGTAGATATCACGCGACACTCATGACAGACAAACTTCTCATTTTATTAATTAATATAGTATTTACTAGGTATTTATATAAAATGTGACGTCACATGATTTTACGGATAAAATAATATATGAGAATTAATTAATTAACTCTTATAACAGTAATAAAAGTTCTTCTTAATGGGGTTATACTAAGGTCAAAGTAAAATAAGTATTTTTATTTAGAAAATATATATAATAATTTTTACCAAATTTTGACATAAAAATGATCAATTATTACCGATCTAGCATTTTGCGTTTGTGAATATTTTTAATTTTTCAGTCTGTTATTAGCTTTATTGAACTATTTTTTAATTAATTACTTAATATGATTTAAATTATTTGAAAACATTTATTTCTACTTGCACGTATTTATACGTTAAATCATGTGTTCTGTAGCTCTCATCTTTGCCAAATACTAGTATCTATAAAAACACTAAAAATGAAATGTGTTATCAGAATACAAAAAAAATAATTATTTATGCTGTCTAAAACTTATCTCTGCCTACTAAAATGATTATATACTAACGTACCTCGCCGCTGTTGCAACAGCGGTTTTTTTTAACAGCGAAACTCGACAGGAGCAATAATAAAACATTAGCCCGGTCACATTGGCTCGATCGGCAACTTATTTCTACACCACCGGTTTCTTCTGCTCTCTAGCGGCAATCCTAGAACTATCTACATGTGCCTCGGTAGCTCGTTACCTTTTACATCATCATCAAATGTAACACATAGGTGATTTCTTCTATTTTCCAACAAAGCAAACTTTAGTTATCTAGCTTGTAATAGATGTAAAAGGAATTATGCTTTTAAAAAATGGAGTGATTAAAATTGAAATTGTTACTCCTGGCTAAGTTTTAGTTACTGTGTTAAGTATAAGGAAGTTAGAATTTAAAGAAAGTGTACCCGCATTTACGTGGATGGAGAGTGAAAACAATTTAGTTGAGCGTGACCTCAATAATCCCAACTGGGATTCGAGCCCCGATCTCCCTGTTATCGGTTGTACAGTCTAATACGAAAGAGAAGCCTTAGACCATTTAGCCCCCGAAGCAGTTCACTAACTAGCATTTTTTTTTAGCATCGCGTCTTACTAACTGGTCAGGTTGCACGCATATGTACTAATTAAGGTAATGTACTAGGAATTAGATTAGGTTGAATTTAAAGAAGGTTTACCCGCATTTACCTGAAGGCAGAGTGGATAACCACTTTGGAAAAACCACCCTCTGTACACTTGACTGGAATTCTAACCCCAATCTATTGGTCATAAGAAGTCTAGTCTACCACGATAGTGACACCTTAGCCCATGTGACCAACGAAGCCGGTGACTAGCATGTTGTTTTGGTACAAGTTATTTCCCTGGCAGATTGGCTATATTTTATTCATTGTGTATTTTACAGGTCGAGCACACAAACACCTGGAATACCATATTTGAGTTATCTTTGAATCAATCATCCCTAATTATAAACCATGGTGCTTAGATTTAGTTTTAAGGTTTACTGCTTTATTTTAAAAACAAATTATTTATCACTACATAATATTTAAAGTGTATAAAATAAAAAAATAAAAACTGGGAGGAATACATAAAAAAAACCACTTGCATTCGCGTACAACAGGAGCGGAAACGAGGCTATGAAAATAATTTTCTCAAGTGTAACAGACTTAGAATAAAATACAAAATGGAGTTGTTTGGTTACACATGCATCTGTCTCTGGAGACAGCTTTCAATTTTAGTAGGATAATGTTTATTTTTGGAGATTTGTAATTCACATTTATTAACAAAACTTAATTTAATTTAAAGGTAAAAGTCAAGCACTTAAACAACATCAAATACCACCAGCATAACCTACTTAACAATATAGTACAGTGAAATGTGATTTATATCCTATTTATTACATAATTACTTACTCTATGGTATTAGGAACTTGAACTTTCATTGCAACACTTACAAAAGTACGCCAACTATCTCTATTTTGAGCTAATTCTATCCAGTCCACCTTATTACAACCTATTCCTTTCAGGTCCATTCTAATGTTATCCTCCCATTTGCGTCTAGGTCTTTCCAACACCCCTAACAAGGTTCTAAAATCTCCCATTCGTGATGCATGTTCTGCCCTCCGCAATCTGCGAGACTTGATTATCCTAACAATGTATTGTGATGATTACTGGGTATGTAACTCATCATTATGTAAGATCTTCCACTCCCCAGTAGACTCATCCCTTTTTGGACCAAATCATTTTCTTCCCAAACACCTTGTTTTTGAGCACCCTAATTTTGTTTTTGTCATGTAAGGTAAGATACCATGTTTTACACCCATAGAGAACAACTGGTAAAATTATTGTTTTGTATATTCTGAGTTTTATATTCCTTGACAACAGACGAGATGTCAACAACTTACTGACCGAGTAGTAGCACGCATCTCCCGAATGAATTATTTTCTTAATTTCCACTCTTAAATCGTTATTGACAGTTACAATTGTTTCTAAGTACTTAATCTCATTAAATACACTATATATATATATTGATGTTATATTTTATATTTAACTAAAAAATTATTTAGTTACCATATTTAAAAAAAAATATTAAAGGAATCTATATTATGGAAAACGCTGCTCCAAATATGATTTAATTTTTTTTTTTTTTAAACCAAATATCGGAAGCAATTTTTTGACAAAACATTGTTTATAAATTTGTAACTAGAACGTTTAAGTATCAGTGTGTTGCGAAACAATTTAAACATAATCTAAAATTATGTCATAAACATTTTTCATACTAGTGAAATAATATAGACTAATGCTCCCATTCAAAACAAATGTGTTTTCATTCAAATGTAATAGCAGCAGCTAGACTCGTATCCGTTTAGAGATATTTTGATACTATTCTCCTTTACTATCTGTATTTATATATATTACTACGATATTTTAGTGTATCTTATACCGATATATTAAGCGGTATATATATATTTTTTTATTGTACTATGCTTTGAGGTTTGTGAATGCGATGAATTGAACAATGTTTTCCCCTAATTGTACTGAGTCGATATTTTTCTATTTTTTATTAAGCTTGTTTGCTATTTTTAACAATTAAAAAAACATTCAAAAGTGAACGAAGGTGTTTTTGAAAATACTTAGTTATTCATTTCTATATTCTTCTCTTATATAAAAAAAACCCAAGCACATCATTATTTCCGATACCTCCTTTTGCTTTACTTTATTTTTAAAAAAGTTGCAAAATAGCGCCGTTTAAGTTTTACAGACCAATACAATTCAAAATATCGGTAACAATCGACGAGTTGATTTAATTTGATAGTTATATCTTAACGTCTATCCTGAAAAGTATCAGTCCAACCTTGACGGACTACACTATGACCCTATCTTATAAACTGCGCCATAGTGGAACCATTCAAGTTTAGCTTGATGTATTTCAGGGCTAACGAAAGGTAACTTGCGATATCTCGAATGAAGGTCGATGTGTTTGTGAAAATTTCCATCCCTAGGGGAGGGACGATATTCCAATGCTTTCGGTTTGGATTCCGTGGTAGTTAGAGCATTCATTCAGGGCCGAATAGACGTTACATCAATTTCTGCAAGTAGTAAATACGTTGAATATACTGTAGAAGGGAAATTCTCCGAAACTACTTTGACAGCTCGACGACAAGGTTGAATTAACTAGAAACGCTTTGTTGACAGCGTACTCAAAGGGAAAGCGATTAATTTCCTTTCCACCCCTTGCTCCCTGCACGCAACCTGTATTGTTCTACAAAGGTCGAAATTGTCTTAATTTAGCCCTTCATCCACTAAAGTTTGAAACCCTCTATTTACTATAACATTGCTGGGCACATCATAGACTAAGACATAATACTATGATCTGGTTTGCCATTGACATAAGGTAGCAGTTAGAAACCTGGCGGAATGTACCAAGGAGTTTTTTCCTAAATGGTTTTACACACTCCTTCCAAGTAGATGTGCGAACATTTCCTTTAAATTCTACCTTACTTAGCCCTATTTCTATTAGTGTAGTATGCCCCAACGAGTAGTAAGGCATAGTTAATTGATGATTAGCAAAAGCACATGTGGACGTTCATGATTGCTTCAGCTTCAATCATTTAGACTGGAGCTTTATTAAATTGTGTGATTATGGGTGAGTAAGACGTTTGGTGCAATCTGAAACTATCCTGGCTGAAATACAAGCGTAGTTTGGACCAGATTGGTTTGAGGACGTTTAGGAATGGTTGTGAAAACACCTGCTAATCCTACCTTGTGTGCTTGTCTACTTATGACTCACGTTTCTATAGCCAGTGTCTGTCCAATCACCTGATTGTTAAGTTAGGCTAGGTTAGATTAGATTTTACAAACTAAAACAGAATCTTCTGATGGTTAGGCTAGGTTATGTTATATTTGGCTAGGTCCGCAAAAATTAAAGGCTATCGTTTGATGGTCAGGTTGGATTAGGTTTTAAAAGGTTAAATCTGCAAAAATTGAAGGAATTCGCTTAAAGGCTAGATTAGGTTAGATTACGTCATAGTATATTATGTAAGGCTAGGTCTACATAAATGAAATAAATAATTCTGTTTATCCTTATTTAGTCCATACTTATTATCTCAGTTGGTCCAAAAAAACTTCCTATATACTTACTAATACTGTGCCAAACGTCCTGTATAGATTATAAATTTGTTCAAAAGGGTTGATTTTTTGGGGAAATGTGCTAACTTCCTATGGTATGTTATGGGTTGCTTTGTGTATATGGTCTAGTAGCCTAATAAGTTCAAGTTTAATTTATTATTGGGGTTGAGTCGGAATTAGTTTGGACGGTGTATTTTACGGAAGATTAACCTGTTTACAACAATTAGATTTAAAATAATTAATTGCTTACTCTTCAGTTCCTCATATAGGAATTGTTTTAGGGAGGAAGTGTTGAGGTTTATAAGGTTCATTAGTTTTAATAGCGGTGCATGGGTTATGTTCTTCTGGATCACTGATAAATATTTATTCTATATTTCTATTGAGAGTGATTTCCTTTTAATAAAAAGAGCAGATATTTGACCTTCTGGGTCTCTCAATGCCCTCATTCTACGGAAGTTACTATTAGAGCAGACCATAGCAGAGGATCATCCATTCAGAACTCAGGGCCCTATTTAAGGGGGTGGGGGAGGTTACAATATCAAACTACCCATTCCCCGAACATATTGATATAGGTTAGGATGCTCTAAAGATTTTCATCCCAAAGACCAATCTGATTATCAATTTGAATCGAACGCCGAATATATATTTAGTAATCCCAAAATTTATATAGGCCTACAAACAACACTTAATAAACAATTTACTTTAAACTTTTATATATAAATTGTATTTTTGGTTTGGTAAAATCTTTCAAATTTTACTGCCAACATTTTTTATCTAATGTAATGTATTTATATATATTCACGCACACAAATTTTCCACAAAATAACTTACCCTTATAAATATATATGTGTACATATTTTTACTAATAAAAAATGCATATCAAAATGTATTAATAAAATTTTAAAATAAATAATTTTATTTAAAACATTAGCTATTCCACATCTTCAAGCATGGTTTCCCTTTAATTTTCCTACAGGATACTGTGAGGGCCACATTTTCAAAGAACGTGGGCCATATTTGGCCCGTGGGCCGCCAGATGGACTGCACTGATCTAAGTGAATGCTTACCTTCATATTGATAGCTTACTCGCCCAATTAGAAACATTTACGAGAATGCAGTAAGCGAATTTGCTGCTGCTGAGACAATGATTCAGGTCATAGATGGAGAAACTATTTCACTTTCGGGACAGCCCGCATCAGTGGCCGAATGGTCTAAGGCGTCACTCTCGTGTTGGGCTGGATTTATGAAGATGGGGAGATCCGGGTTTGAATCCCGGTGGGGTCTGCTGAAGGTGGTTTTTCCACGTGAGTATATTACCTCTAAAATGTTTCCTTCCTCATCCCTACCCCCTTAAAGTAATTCTCATATATGCGTATTACCTGAACAGGTAGTAAGACGCGGTGGTAAAAACAAACAAATCTGGGACGCAATACTAGACAGATAAAACAAGTGAACATGCCAGGAACTAAATCAAAAGAGTATTTCTGACGTTCGTTTTACATTCCTTGTTTAGACTATTAGATCTCCGAACGGTGGACTCCTCTATTAAAACCCAAACATTCTCTTTTTGACCTTACATAGAATTCTTACCAACCCATACGTAGATACTAATTTAATTTATAGTAAACTCCAAGATTGCATTGAATTTTATGAATATATTCTTACCGATGCATCAATTTTTCCAACGGATTTCTCAATCTGTAATAAAAAGTGTGATAAAAAAAATAGACACAAACCAAGGCTCACAACTGCTATGAGAGCTTTTGCCGAATGCATTGAGCATTTCTTCCCTAATTAAGAAAACCGTGTTATTTTTACAACACTTCCTGTTTCAACAGCACACACGGAACACTCTGTTCCAACACTAAGGAGGTTGAACACGTACCTTAGAAATTGGACTGTGAAGACAGGTTGACAGGATTAGTTCTCACGTCTGTTCGCCTTGAGATATATTGATTCACATTACGTTATCACATGTCTCGCGAGGAAAGAATCTCATTGTGATAACTTTGATTTGTAGGGTCTATAATTTTCTGCATATTGGAATAAAAGTGTATTCAATATTTTTGCCGTAAAATATTTGGGTGGAGAAGGTCTAATATCTCTTTTGAGACATAATTTGATTAAAAAATAAAAGTACATCACCTAACAGCGTTATTAATTATATCAAGCACAACAAAATGTCAACTATTAAAATATTTTGCTTTAAAAATTAAATAGTGAAATTAATTAGTTTCCAAGCCGATTAAAATGTTTATATCTGATTCACGGTATATTGATTACAGCTTCTTCCCACAATATACTACACCCACGACAACTTTCCATGGAAATAACAAGTCTCTAGACGTATAAATCCATATTTTTTTAAATTTAAATTGAACTTTAATAGACTTGGAAGGCTAGGTTAAATTTGGTTGGATAGGATTTTAATCGTGAACACTTCAAATATAATGCTATCAAAATGTAATTATAAAATATTACAGAGGTAGTGTAGACCTTTTACTTTCTCTCTATCTTACAGGTAGAGAAAGTATGGTGATCGTCAAAAAAATCGAAGTCGAGATTTTGATGAATTTTGA
>CABFWO010001507.1:129493-170337 GCA_902155825.1 Timema genevievae | reverse complement strand
TAATTCACCGCTTATTCACCGCTTTTGGGAAACTTAAAAACGAAATTGGGCTTTTTTATTCACCATAAAAGCAGGGCTCTGTCTATCAACAATATTCATGGCCTCACAAATAGCGTCCTCCGTAGATCTGCCTCTCCTGAAACCGTACTGTTGCTGTTGAATACCCACAGCCTCTCAATGTCTTAACAGTCTATTAAAAAAAAAGTCTATTACACAGGATCTTCTCTTGTAATTTTATGCATACATTCAATACGAAAATCGGTCTGTACGACTTCAGGAGTTGTGGATGCTTATCCTCTCCCTTAATAAAAATTACAACTTCACTCTGTTTCCACATATTAGGTACACGGCCCTGAGCCATGCACTTATTCATCAATCTCGCTAATTTTCTGAAGGACTTCTACCCTGATCCCGTCGGGTCCAAGCACCTTCTTACTCTTCATTCTAGCCACCAAACTTATTATCTCCTCCTGGGTAACTGGATCCATCTCCTCATGATTATCATAGTCCAATAACATGTCTTGTCTAGTTACTAATTGTCACCTTGCTCTGCGTTATCATCCGGAAGCAGTGTGTCCATCAACAACCTCGCTGACTCTTACCAATTAAGCGTCATATCTCCAACTAGCTTCCTCGGTGTAGAGATCATAGCTGTGGGGCCTAGCCTTATTAGTCGCTATTTGAAATGGTATTCCCCATGCGTTACTTCTTAGCCCTTCTTGAACATTGAACATAACGCTTCCAAATTTCCCTCCTCACCAACACCAAGGTGGACTCATATTCATCCTTTTTTGTCCTGTATATGGTGAGAAGCAGGCCACGACTAGCAAGATCCTCACATCTCTGGTATCTCCTGAGTGCTGCTCTTGTTTATCTACGGAGTCTACTAAGTCGTTCATTCCAGGGTCTATTGCTTATTTTCAATGTTTCTTTGGATATTGGAATGGATGCCCTCATAGCTTTTTGAACTGACCTAGTAAACTCCTTCGCCAACTCATTTACAATCCCTCCTCTGTTTATTTCCGGTGGCAGCAGCAGTTCCCTCCGGCTGTTCCCGTCAGGCGTCCTAATGTTATATCGTACCCTTTCACCAACTTCAGCCTATACATTCTTACAAGTCTCGATTTCAAAAGTGATCAGATTATGGTCACTTACTGTCATTCCATCCAGTACCATTCAGTTCCTGATGTTCCCAGCAGCTTCTTGATTACAGATTGTGACATCTATATCGGAACTCACTCCAGAGCTTCCTATATACGTGAGAAAATTCCCCGGTAAGTTCATGACTTCCAACTGCCTCACCGCAATCACTTCCTCTAAATTTTCCCCTCTCTTATGGCCTCTGTGTCCACCTTTCCTACCGTCCGACATTTTCCCTATATCGATTAACCATAGGAATAATCTAGAATTTGTATCTGCAAGATAAATCACCGGAGTTCCTGTATAGACGTCATCCACTGCTTCAATCTGCTCTAAGTATTGTTCTATATCTACACACGTGACCTTTTCGTTGCAGAACTGATCTACTCTTGTAATCATAACATGCATGTTAAATATCACTATCGCACTCATTGGCAATTCCCCGGCTACCACAATCCTCGTGTTCGCTATCATTTGTAATATTTTACCACTTCTAGTACTGTATGGTTCCTGCAGGCAGACAATATCCAGCTGCAGGTCCTCTGCTACCTTTCTTATTTCATCCATTATGGTCGCACTTCACATAGCATTCAACTGCTCGATTTTTAAATTTATTATCATCCGTAGCCATTAAGGGTTATGCGTAAATACATAACATTTGGGCCAAGCTTCCTTCGAATCAAATGTTATGCGACCGCTTGCCTTTACAATATGCTGGTATAATTCCTCTACATCAAGCTCCTCACCCCTCTTTTTAAACACTTTACTAACCCTTTCAAGTAGTGGTTCAACTTCCGTTGGTAAAATAATTTACTTCAGATGAATCTTATCTAAGGCCTCAGAGGTGGTGAAAGCAACGAAGCTGCCTTTTTCATGTCCCGTTTGAATTACGGGCCTCATGGTCAGATGGAAAGTTTTTTGCTCTTCCAGCCGTGACAGCTGTAGAAGCTCCTCAAAGCTTGTATATATATCTTTCCCAGATTTATAGAGTCATCTAGAACATTATTCTTTTCCTCTTCCGCTGCCTTCTCCTCTTCCCCATCCGCTACCTTCTCTTCCTCAACGGACGTTTTTGGTGGCTTCAATGGGTGCTGTTATCCTTCTTTCTTTCCATCTTTGTCCTTTTCATATTCTCTTACTATTACATGTACATGAATCGGACCTTTTTTTCCTTCAAAATTTCCATCGTTGGATGTTCCAGATCTTACGTTTAGCCCTGTATTCCTCCATGATTGAAGTTACCTCGTCAGCTGGCTTACCTTCCTTCTCCAAGGGCTTTTCTTTAGGCTGTACATTTAGCACTTTAGTAACCCTAACTTATCTGTACTTCACTGCCCTCTTCATATTCCTCCTCATCCTCGACGGGGAGTTCTTCTTCCTGCTGCTAGATTTATTGATATACCTGCGTATAATCCGAACGGGTAGTAAGACGCGGTGCTAATAATAATAATATTGATATACCTAAAAGTAGCTGGTACGTGGGACACTCTTTGGTGTTTTGGTATTTACACTTTTACTTCCCTCTGCTGCTTCATGGGCTTCACTTTTTGATATTTTCTTTGCAACCTTCAGCTCATGGCCTACCTTTCCACAGTGTCCATATACCGACTCCTTTTTCTGTCAGAACTTAACTCGATGTCTCAGCTCTCTGCACCTGTTACTCGTTACTACTAAGAAGTCCTTCACCAAGAGGCTAATAAACCTCAGATATACGTGACCCCCAACCAGTAGGCTTCTGACTCGCGCTGAGACTTCCACCACGTGGTTGGTGACTCGCCTCTCTCTTTTCCCAATCTTGAATCTTGGATCAAACCCTTCGTTGAACTCCTTACCAGTTACCCTCTAAGTTTTGTCTATAAATAGTATATTTAAGCTCTTCTAATGTCATATCAGCTGGCACGTCGAAGACTGTTACTAGTGGCCTTCTTTTCCTGAAGTCTTCACACTTGAGCCCCTCAAGCTCTTGGATCCCCTTCTTTACCTTGCATGTGTCCACTGCATCCTCTGTCTCTATTACTACGACCTTGCCTGCTAGTCTGATAGACCTTGGCCGGATTGAGTCTAGTCATCACCTTTACCTGTATATCCTTGGTATCCTCACCCTTACTGGACGAGATGAAGACCTTACTCGTCCTGTTCTCCATCTCTCTGGTGATTCTCTAGGCCGGAGCTATCCTAGTACCCAGTCCACTTGTTATTCCTGCAGCTGCAATCTGTGCGAATGTAGGTCTTCTCTGCGTTCTTCCCTCTTGATTCTTCTTCTCTTCCTCCATTAATATTGAATTCTCATTCGTTAACTGGTGAATCTGTCCCTCTAGATGTGCCATTATCAGGAGTAGGTTGTTCATCTCAAATTTTAATTTGTGAGTCACACCCGCGCTCGGCTTGCGATCATGGAAAGGATCGTTAACGAACGCATTCATTGTTGCCATTCTTTAACTTGCATACTTTGATTCTCCAACTCTCTCCTCTTGCACCTCTCCTTTGGACTCAGAGTCGGTCCCCTCTCAGACCTTATCCGGTTTCTTTTTCTATGTTTCCTTGGACATCTTGGCTTGCAACTACTAATAGTCAGTAATATCGCATTTCGCTGTGAACTAATCAATAACTACTCCCTCAGATGCCTATTTGACTGGTTTGCATGGCCGTCAGCAATTTCTGGTGCACGATTTCCAACTATTCAGTGGTCCTCCCTATCTCCTATAAACAGTGAGGAGTTTTTAACAAGCTCTGGTTTTCTTGTAGCTGAAAGTTCTCGGCAACCTAATCCACAAAACTTAAGGAATGGCTATTGATAATCGTTTACGAAGATATTAATTAATAGCCTAGACATTATCTCTCTCTGTTGTATCACATGTGTTTCTCATGGAAATTTCAACTCAGATCACATTGACCTTAGTTCCTGGTATCCTTGAAACTTGTTTCTTTAATAACTTTTGAACCCTTTGGGGTGTTAAGAGAAATTTAGAGAATATTTTTTTCTGATTTTACCAATGTTCTTGTCTTTTATGTGATATTTTTGAAATGTTTTAAAATCAGACTAATGTTAGTAGCTAACCCAGGTTCCACATTTCACTTTCACTTTCACAGGTACCCGGTAGATACCTCCACCAATTAAACTACTTTTTTGTAATTTTCCCCGCCTTATTCCCGGATTTTTTGGCACTTTTTATGGAGCGCACCTAACACGCGTCCGTCTACAACTACGCTCTAACAGTCAGGCCAGTTGGTCAGCACAAACAATAGAAACTGTTTCAAGAATCTACTGAAATATTCTACCATACTTAGAAACGACCTCAATTCGCTGAATGACTTGAGTGTTTCAGCATCTAGTACAGGTGTTATCATATTTTTGTTCAATCTCAGCCCATATTTCCCATCTATGGACCCTAACAATTTGATTTATGGTTGTTGAAAGAATACATTTGAATATATTAGCAGTCAATTCACATTCCCTGAACCTATATAATATTTCATTATGTTCCTCTACTGTACGATCCCCTATCAAAACATCATAGTGCCAAACCACCACTCCTTCGAGGCCTGCAACAACATCTTCCTGCTATGATGAAACTCCTGAGGAGCCGGAGAGATACAAAATGACTTATTTTATAGCAAAGTAGACCTTCATGGGTACTAACAGTAACTATTTCCTTGGAGTCCTCGGCTAATTATATCTATTGAAAGACATTTTTAGGTCAATTTTGATAAAATTAGTAGACACGTCTTGTATTGAGTAAAATAAATAATTTTCATGAGGTAAATTTCTAAATGTGAGCTTAGTGTTACTTTGTAGTCATCAAATAAACATACCCATCAATTTTAACTAAAGTCACTAGAGGTGTTCTCCATTTATTAAACTTAAATGGGGATATGACACATGCATCTTGGAGTCTCTTAAGTTCTAGCTATACTTTTGATTTTAAGGCAATTGGAATGTTTTTGGGTTCAAAAAACTTTGGTCCTACCCTTGACTTCAACTTAAGGAAAATGTTTGCCTTAATAAAAGTAGCTCATTTTTCGGTAAACACCTCAGGGTATATAGGAATCATTTTATATTTGAAGTTGAAACTTTCTGTCATCAATTGGTTTCCTTGACTGAACTGGCAACCATAAACACTTATGAAGTATCTGCCTATGATGAGGGGGCCTTCAGGTATTATATGAGATTATGTCTGTTTTAGCTGCCCCTGAAGTGACACCAAAAGCAAGTATCTGCCTAACGGAATTTGTAAGCCTTCATTGTAGAATTTAATCATCTCATTTTTCTTTACAATTCATACATCCTGAAAATGCTTACTATAATCTATAACTCTTCTGACAGCACTGCAGGTCGCCTCAGTGTTGAGCTGTCCAGTCATGTGAACACCATTTAGTGTAAATTCAACTTTTAATGGTAACCCCTCAGCATCAGAATGTCTGAGGTAGAAAAAGTTCCCTGTCCTCCCTCTCCTTATTCGGTTTCCATATGATTAGAAGTGACCCCACCTGAATTTCGAAGGACAAATTCTTTTTAAAAACCCTAAATTTAAAAATGGCACAACCATGACTGCTGAGCCTAAACCATTATATTGTGTGTGTGTGTGATTGCTGTGGCCATAAGCCGAACGTGGAAAAAACTAATCAAAATTCTGTTTCTAGTTCCTTTTTTACTTATATATCTTCGAAAAAGGTTTTGGAACCAATCACCTGCCGAGAGATATCTCTAGATTAACTAACGGTTAATTTGGAGGGGATATTGGTAAATAAACGTTCTTTAATTTTGTTTTGCTCTTGTATACCCCTCTAAAATTTGCCAATAATCGCAAAATCTAGGTGTTTTACCAAAGTGCAATTGGAAGCAGGATGCTAAACTCAAGCAGCCCAGTCCGCTACTGGTCCATTTGTCACAAAACATGCATTAAAAATTTCCGATATTTCCTTGAAAACCAAAACCATATGTGAATAATGTGCATTTAACAAAGCTACGAAATCCACATATCCTTTAGTCTTTGGAGTAACGGGGACACATACATCTATAAACAACCTAAACGCAACCTTAATTAGACGATTCATTTGTGTTTCACACTGTATAGCTTCCAATTCATTAAGCTTATCATTAGGGGTGTTCAAGTATTACGTAAGCGCCTTAGGGGTCGAGGGGGTTCGAGCTTTGCTTATTTTTGCTGACAAGGGGGAAGGGGATTCAGAACAATGCTTACGTAAGACAGAGAAAGACGTGCAAAATTGAGGGAGGGCGCATCGCAAGCCGCTTGGACTTCGTGCAGTTTCAAGCAGCAATGAAGATGGTGAGTGGCTAAAGGATGAATAAGTGGAGAAGCCTATAGAAGTAAGCCAAAGCTTGAGTGATCTATGTCCTCCCCTCCCCCCAAATAGAAACATAATAAATGAAAGTGTTGAGACGTGGATCAAGGACCTTGGTCATCGGATTAGATGGAGTTTAGGATGTTTTTTTATAAATATAATATTCATGTACTCCTATTCACTAATAATACTTTTGTGTAACTTCGATTAGAAGTAAAGTACAATTTTAAACTTTTATAATGTTATAACTTGTTTTAATTCTACCTGTTAAATAAATTTAAATTCATTGTATATCAATGTTAATTTTCAATTATTTCGCAATATTAATTTACAAATATATGTTGATAATTACCAGCATTTTATAAATTGCATACATTTTTAATTTATTTTATCAATAAGTCTTACTACCTGTTCAGGTTATAGGCAAAATTGTATGAAAAATAGAATGGTTATTCCTGTGAACAAATGAAAAAAGTTGACAAATCTTACGTAAGCAAGAGCATTTGCATTTGCTTATTTTTGCTTAGAAGAGGGAGGGGGTGGAGGGGTTAAAAATGTCCACAAATGTCCTTACATAATACTTGAACGTCCCCTCTTGAGAATACAATTTATTATTGAATTGAAAATAGTTTTATTATAAACTACATGATGTAACGAGGTGGTTTTTATGAATTATGATGTATTCAGAGAAAAAATTATTGTTGTTAAGTATAGTTTTAGTGATGCTGATACTTTCTTTTTTTGGGACAGTGACATACAGATTATAAATATCAAGTGACAAGAATTTATAGTGGGCATTTAGAATAAAAATTTTAAGTTTTTCTGTAAAATCATACGAACATTTACATTATGTGCTTAAGGAAACTGTACTTTACTTTGTAAAATTTTGCTAAAATTTTTGGCAGTTTTGTAACCAAGAGCATTTTGATAGTTTATTAATGGTCCAATATTATGTTTTATATTAAATTGTTCACACTCCAGTGTGAGAGTATTCAAAGTGTAAACTAAATAACTTTTGAGTAATAATAATAATAATAATAATAATAATAATAATAATAATAATAATAATAATAATACAATACCTGTGAAATAGTAAGTTGATCGAACGATTCATTACTAAAGTAAATATACTATATTACGAGAGTAAAGTGAGTGTACATTCTATTGTAAGATTAAAGCGAGTGTACACTGCAAATTATGAGTTTTTTTGTTTTGTTTTTTTTGGACACGCAACCCCTGTGTGGAGCTCGTACTGTTTATATCGACCCGTTCCTAGAATATAGCACTTCGCTATATGACTGTTTACCAACTTATAAAATGGTGGTAATGCTTCTGGAATATTACGTCACGAGAGTTAACCCACCCCTTATTTTCAAACAAAGTTAACTCTTGTTTACTAATACCTGTTATTAGTGTTTATTAGTATTTCTCTAAGCAAATGGCTTTATTTTATCAATTTAGTCTGCACACAAATAAACTCTACTACTCTCCACTAACACACACTCTTACCAAATAGGGACGTAATCTTAATAATACGTCACGGAGTTTTAGCCGATCAATCTAATCGATGGCAGATACTTATTTACTTTGGTTTTAGCCGAAAGTCCGAGCCAATGGCAGATAATAGTTGTTCATGGGTATTTGCGCAGCTCTTGTTTGGGGTGTGTGTAGTGTATGTAGGCGCTAAGTATTAATATCATCATGAAAATAATACTAGGAATATCATTTTAAAATTAATTAATCTTAAATAAAAATAAATTGAAGAGTTTGTTTGTGTGTTGTCATGAGCGTTGTGCGAAATCTACCGCACACAGAGTTCTGAAAAGTATAAATTATTAGCCTCTGTGCACGAATATGTGCACCTCAAAACCGGAATTTTAAATTTTCGACTAGATTTTTTTTAAATTTATAAAAGACTTAGTTGGAATTAGTAAAATGAATATATCTTTTTGATTTATTTTATATGCAAAAAATGTTTTGTCCGGGGTAAGCAGAATATCTCTGCTATTATGTAAATAAAATAAAGAACGCGTTTCAAGTATTATATTATTTATATATTTACTATATACAATGTGTTTCTAAAAAATTGCATCAAACTTTAGCAGGATACTCCTTGGGTGAAATTAGAATAATTCTCATAAGTAACCTAGGGTCCATCTTCAATATTAAGGGCGGTATACACCCCTAAAGACAGAGCTAAAAACGACTGTTGTGTGAAATATTATGAAAACTGCTTAGGGTATTACAACGAATCTTTGTATACTACTTATTGAAACCTTGATCATTAATCAACTAAATGTGCTGTTACCGTTACCCACCCCCATCATGTAAAAAAGGGGGAGTTGTAACACATTTTTTTTTAAATAAAATATGTCAGAGTAAGTATTACCAAATTTTACTTAAGATTACAAAACAGGGAATCAAAATTAACAAAAAAGGTATCTTGGAAAAACTGTCTAGCTTTCCCCGTTTCTGAGATAATCACACAAGTTTGAGATCAAAGCCAAGTGCAAATGCCTTCCAGGTAGGCAGCCAGAATCGCAGTTTTATTTCGCAATGCAGTCGTTTAACCATTTTTACAAGCACGTGTGACTATGTATCACGTACATTTGGTAAACAAGGCTGGTTTGTGTGTTATGATGGAGAAACTCTGATACTTTTCCTTCTTCATAAGCTCCGATGTGTTGCTATTTATTACATTAGTGAGTTATGCTTACACAGTTCACACTTGGGTGGGATTTTATTCATTACACTCACTGGAATATTGAAAGCTACATTAAGAAATACAAATTGTAGTTATTGCATGTTTTAGTTCCTAGCTTCAAAAGCAGATTCATAGCAAGTGTTCAAAATGGTGGCCCCTAACGTTATTGCAATAATTGAGGCGACGTATCAATGACTGGCGTACTCTTTCGAAAACACGTGGAGTTTCTTGAACCTTATCACATGCAGCAACTATCCTGGCTAACAGGTCTTCCTCAGATTCAACAGCTGTCTCGTACACCAAAGCTTTGACAAAGCCCCACAGAAAGAAGTCTAACGGATTTAGGTCAGGAGAGCGTGGTGGCCACGCAACAGGCCCACCTCTTCCTATCCATCGGGCAGGAAATGCAGTGTTGAGGTAGTCACGCACAGCTCTTGTGAAATGAGGTGGGGCACCGTCATGTTGTAGCCACATGCGTTGTCTAACGGAGAGCGGTACATTCTCGAGGAACTGTGGCAATGCAAATTTCAGAAATTGGTAGTAGATGTGGCCAGTCAAACGTCGTGGCATCAGGTAAGGGCCAATGAGATGGTTACCCACAATGCCTGTCCAGATTTTGACAGAAAATCTATGCTGGTTGCCCATGATGATAGTTGCATGAGGGTTCACGTCATTCCAAATGTGACTATTTGTACTTCACATCTTGACACAAGGTCATCAGGTGGTTGAATTTGCCAAGGAGGATCACCACAACATCCGTGTCAAAAATACGCACCATACAGTTAGTACAGCCATTCCAAAGTGTATCCTGTAAGAGAATGAGCATCCTGGTGTCCGCTTCCTCGTGATCACATGGTGGCATGGATCCATCAGTTCCTCTGAGAAAAACCGTGGCACCACATGTGACGATAATTTCCTGGTTTTTGGTGCATTCAACAGTTGCCAACTTTTAAGAAAGGAATGCAAAATGTTCCTCTTTGCTGGTGGAGTCTCTTAAGAATCGGCCCCCCTAAGTGGGAGCTTGTTATTTCCAGTAACCTTTCTCCGAACACCCTTTCCTCGCTTTTCTCTAGTGGATTCTTTGAGGCTGGTCGGTATATATTTGTCCTATACTACATAAACTCTTTTGCAGTTTTCTAGTTGTTTAGTGATGTGTGGAATGAATACCTTACCAGCATACTCATCGAATGTACCATGGTTGGTAGTTGGGAGGAGGTGCACAGCAGCGGCTCCATCGATGAAATTGAGAGGATCGTTTGGGGAATCCTTGTAAAAAATGTTAATAAGGTCAGACTTCTTTCCTAAACGTAGTTTTCCATCATCAGATAGTGAAGGGGGTAAAGGATGGTTCTCATGGGTGAAGAATGTAGTCATGTCACTCGCCCTATGCTGCATCACTATGTACAGGTGAGAGAACAGAGAAACATCACTCTTAAGTAAGGATATCCTTACCGCTTTTGTCTTTATCTTTTTTTATAGGAGTACTGAAGAAAGGAAGTGAATTCTTCTTAATTGGTTCATTAATGGAGTTAGTACAATCAGCTATAACTGATTTGCAGTAATTGGCATAATGTTCCTGTCCTGGACTGTAAACTGTTCGCACTGTATTAACAACAATTTCATCCAATAAAATGTGTGTGTTAAGAGCCAGCAACTCATCACCGTCATCCATAAAAGAGTTTCCAAGGTCACTCATGAATTTAAATAGACTCAATGACCGTTCCTTAAATATTTTCTGTGTAAAAAATCCCTCTTCATGATGGTTAAAACTTCTTTCTTTGGGGACGTAGTCCTCTTCAAACTCCTTCAATAACCTAGCTTGTTTAGGCCCTGAGACCATTCATTTTCTGAAGGCTGAAGGATTCTTGGTCAGACCAACAGCCCCTCCAGAGCCCTTGACAACCCTATTGTTTTGTTTGTGAGCTTGGTCGATTGGGATGCTTGAGAATCGGTTCTTGGTTTTGTTGATGACCCAGTGACCCTGCAGCTTGAACTCCTTAAGAATGGAAAATGGAAGATTCTCCAAATCTCGGACGTGTATTGGGATCCATCGCGTATTATTGTGGTGGTCGAGAGCGAAGAACTATGGTGCCAAGGCCTTCAGGCTTTCATACAGGAAACTTCCCTTCATGGTGTGATCTGATGAAAATGAGGCCCAGGATCTCATTGTTAAGAATCGTGTCCCATTACCGGAATGTTGGACTCTTTTGGACCATTTATTTCCTCCATGAAACCATGGTTTCATCATTGTGTGGTCCTTCAGTCCACAGAAAATCAAGCTCCTGTTGTTTTTTCCAAAGCCATTGCTGTCGCTTGGTGGGTATGTCTTGTTCTAGTCATATGTGAGGTCGAAAGTAAAGAGTCGGCTGTGCCTGATGACGCAATACCAGCTTCTGCCAATGCGTATGTCCATCCTTATCCCTCCAAGTAGTCACCAAACGTTTTCCACATCGACATCTCATCATGCAAGCCACCCAATATTACTATGAACTTTTCCTCTCCGTAAGTATCAGGCCACTTCCACTGCGTGAACTTGGTTAGGGCATACAGTGGCGCATCAACTGCCACAACAGGAATTTGTCCATGGTTTAGATATTCTGTAGCCCAATGCAAGACACTCATCCCATAATTCGTCATGCTTGACGTAGCTGCCTTCTCGTAGAAAAGGTGCAATATCTGACTAAGACTAGTGTGTATATATTCTAATACATCCTTGGAGGCGTGAAAAGTTGACCAGGCTACTTACGTATCAGCTTTTTTAAGTTCATCTTTCTCCAACAGTTTAATAGCATGCTGCAGCCAAGTGTTTCCCTTCAATTTCTCAACTTCTAGTTGTCTCTCCATTGGTTGTAATTCATTTGAATGGTGTGGGACGGACAACTCTTTTGTCTTCAAAGCCACAGCTGGAACAGTGGTTAAGATTTCTGGCAACTGATGATTCTTGGTAACCTCTAAAAACAGAATTAGTTATTTCTGCTTCACTCCCAAGTCATACAAAGTAGGAAAGAGACTGAAAGAGACTGATGCCTTTGCCATGAAATGATCCCTTAGAAGTTGTACTTGAAGGATTGTGGTCCAAGTTGTCAAATGCCCAAACAGTAAACAGTTCATGTCGTAGCTGAGCTGGAACCTTTGTCACGAAAATTTGCACAGATGGCCGTTGCAAGCTGGCTCTCAATCTGAAGAACTCTGCCATAGTTCATGCTGAGTCCCAATTGATGTAGCTTCATGGCAGTTACTTTGTACCTGGTGTCTGTGTGAATCTTTATTCCGATGTAAATCGCAAATTTTGGTTCTCTTTCCAATGAATTCTGGGATTTCGTAGAAGAAGACACATGCTTCTTGTAGTTAAAGATAATGGTCTGGGAGATTGTGAGGATCGCCTGTGAATCTGTAGAATCTTGATCAGTTAGATCAGCGCCATTCAACATCATAGCTACAAGGGTCCTCAGAGCAGATGGCACCGACTGTTCCTGACAACCAGAAAGAAAGTTACCATTGAAGTGGAAACCTTTGTAGATTGCAATTTCTTTGCGCACTATCTTGGCAGTCTTAGCTAACAAAGGGGCATCATCTTCATAATCACATGCCATGGCCTGCTGCAGCATTTTCCACATGCCTTGTTCAAACACTAAAATCTTATTTTTTCCATCACTTTGTTCTTGTGCTTGTGGAAAGTAAGCTAGCACTTCCTCCTTCAATCTAGTTTTGTTAGTCTCCTTCTCAACACCATGCATTTGTAGCCAGTTCTCATAAAGCTTATGCAACGCCAAAAATTTGAAGTAGAAGGTCCCACCTTCCACAATGTTCTTTATGTAAGTACACAAGTTATCTAGCCTTTATCTGACTTTCTTCGGAATATCCTCTCGCCAAGTGCTGTTCTTGTTGCCTCAGATGGGACTGGTAACCATTTCGCAATGCTGTTTAACACTGCAGATGATACTTGGCGTTGAGGGCAATGAGATCACCACCTTCTAATGCTACTAACAACTGTTTTTCGTGCACTTATGTTGCCATTTTTCGTATGCTCGTATCAGCTACAAATGTTCGAAACTCATGAAAACATCCATCATTTCCATGACAAAATAAACAGGCTATTTTGACAATTGCCTCAGGCTGAGGTCATTTTTCCTCAGATGTGGAGCTTCCAGAAGTATTTCCTCTCTTTTTAGCTCTTTCCAACTACAAATTGTTGAACTTGGCATAACAAGATTTGTGCCATGCATCACGGTTTTTGAACAGTTCATCTTCTCTCATGTCTTCTCCGAGATTAAGTTCACTAGCAATGAATCCAAGCGGCTGAACTCAGTAACATTGTTTAAGAAGGACTGGTCTTGTCCCCAGTTCCTTATGCATTGAGTGTGCATTTTAAATGTTCTATAGCTATTTCCTGACAAATCACACACTGGTTCCAATCCATCCTCTGTTACAATTCAACCTGAAAAAATGAAAAAAACATATTTTAAAGTTTTTGTAAATGGTACACAGGTGCACAAGTAGCATTATCATTAATAAATTGTATTTTTGAGAGTAAATAAATCGTCTGATGCACTTAAAAACCATCTACTTGTATTTCCTAACCCCGAAAATGTATATTTACACACCAAGGGTGTTATCCTAAGTGCTTTAGAAGCCAAGATATATATAATATATTTAAATTTCAAAATGGACTCTATAAAATTGAAGATGGTGGTTGGAGTAGGTGGTTCCTATCTAAAATTGAAAGCTATGGCCCTAAGTAGCACGCAGGAAAAATGTTTTGCTTTTGTCCGGTGTGTCCACATTTTCATATTAAGCTGCCCTACTATATATACACTTACGTCCGGAAAACTATGCTAATACCATTAAATTGTGTTCAAAATTTCAGCGTACAGCGCCGGGAGAGCACAGCTATTCAAGCATGCGTGTACAACAGGTTGCATAGGATTTAGGCGTTTGGCACTAAGCAAATCGACAACTTGGAACACGGCAGCAGAACATACCAATCACAGAGAGTGCTTGCCATTATTACATGTGCAGTGCCACGCACCTAGCTCATATGTAACTTGTACGCGCATGCCACGCGCCTAGCTCATATGTAAGTTGTACGCGCATGCTTGAACAGCTGTGCTCTCCAGGCGCTATTCGCAGAAACTATGAACACAATTTAATGGTATTAGAATTGTTTTCCAGATGTAAGTGTGTAGGGATTTTTTATTACTTTTGATTAAAACAAGCCAAATGTGCATTTTGGTCTGTGAGTTTCCGAACACCATGTGTTTGTGTGTGTGTGTGTATATATATATATATATATATCAATACAAGCCAAGTGCACATTTTATATATATATATCAATACAAGCCAAGTGCACATTTTATATATATATATATCAATACAAGCCAAGTGTACATTATATATATATATATATCAATACAAGCCAAGTGCACATTTTATATATATATATATCAATACAAGCCAAGTGCACATTATATATATATAATATATATATATATATAATCCAATAAGTATCAATACAAGCCAAGTGTACATTATATATATATATATATATAATGTACACTTGGCTTGTATTGAAACTTGAATCATAATAATTCAAATAGCATCGGGAGATTGATCATGTAAGTAATTACATTACAAATAAAATTATTAGCAACAAGCAAGGTCTGAGTTCAAGTACAGCCTAACTCAATAAATTATTTCTTGACCGTTAGAACAATAGTGTTGACGTCGGTGGACTAGCCTTAAAGTGATCGCCTCAAGACCTGATGTTCATGGGTTCAGACCCAGCCAGGGTTGACAGATTTTTCCTAAGCAATAACAATCTGTAACACAATTTCCTTAGAGTGTGAAGAAAAGCCATCGGTCCCGTGTCAATTGTGGAGTATAAAAGAACCCTGGAAGGTCTGTGAAAATACCTTTACGGTAAAATTGGTAAGTCCTTTCACCCTCACACCTAGAAATTCAGTGTGGCAGTTAACGGGGAGCCTCCACACTTCCTGAACTTCCTTAGTACATGGGATTCATACCAAACGAACTAACCAGCTGAAGGGATGAGTGCGTGCCTAGCTCTGATTGGATCAAAACCATATTCAACCTCTGGGGTTGTTGACTTAAGATGAATGTCAATATGTATCGCCAAGTTTGTAACGCTAGTTGTGGAGGGATTTAATTGATTAATCCAAATTTCCGTGTCAAACTAGCTTGGTTTCCTGTATTTTAAATGTTCATTCAGGTTTCTGAAAATATTAAATAATCGGTACATATCCAAGTTTAATAACTATATCTACACTCACTACAGTATTGGTGTGCCAATTCCTCTAATACCTCTATATACTTCAACTCGTCACGTGTTATTTTTGGAAGGCACTATCTCACTTTACTAAGTAGTAACACAAAACATAAGCTCCGCATCCTAGAATCGATCCTACATACTTCGTTGTATAAGACTAATAAATTTACTGTTTCATTATTTAATATATAGTATATGAAATTAACGCTAGTAAAGAGCTAAATATTAAAAGAACGCCAATACATTTGTGAGAAGTTGAATTTAAAAAAATTATTTAATAACCCTGATAAAATTATAGCATGTTTATTTTAACTGTACCAATTAAAATTTTCTTAATTTTTGCTATACCACACTAAACTTATAGACGACTTTTTTTTATAACTATAAGACTTGGTTTAGTTTCAGAATAGTTTTTTATTTTAATCACATGTTTTTAATTAATTTTTTAAAGAAATCTAGCTATACATCATATGCATAGATTATAGAAGGATTGAAAGCTAGTTTTGTACTAAGCCATTGCACTAATACTAATTATAATAGCTTCCTTGAGTTGTCGTGGAGGATCTCGACCCTTTCATCCCCTCCCTCAGTGGAGGAAATCCCCCATGGAATTAAGGGAGCTTTTTCTAATAAAGGATTAAACCAAATCTCGTGGAGAAGCTAGATTGTGCCCGAAAGTTAAGTGTCAATCCTACATAACTATTCAATTGCTAATTTTAGTATATGCCATTCATAAAAATACTATCAGATGTTTAGTATTATTAAACCCTGATCCAAGCCTGTTTGAATCAGACACTATCTTAGCTCCTTGGTACAATCAAAAAATTATCCCACCTCTCCAAAATAAATTAACTTCTTGTTCAATGTTGATCGCCAAGGTGGATTCACAACCTTCAGAGGACTGTGCGTCGGCTGTGTCGTGTCACCAGAGCTGTCCCAGATAGAAGACAACCTGCGCAAACCCACATTCTTCTACTGCGCAGGGTGAGAATCAGTCTATAAAAAGCGAAGGGCTTGCATGTTTCACATCGGCTGTCCGGAAGTACGTGTTACATTAGCAAGTCAAAATAAGCTGCTACAAATTGCGTGCTATAGTGTGATTTTGTTGAAACTTTAATTAATTTTGTGTACATCTGATAGATAGTGTAGTTCATATAGTATACTTAACAAGAATCTATATAATGGGAGCATCATACTTCAAAAGGATTTCTGGACGTCTTTTGAGAGAACAGGCTAGATAAATCGTACATAACGTATCTGATCACTTGAAAAACTAGAAATAACAGTTTAAGTTCAAATATAATGTAGTTGAATGTACGAGTGAGGCCAGAGGCGTGTCTCTAAGTAGCGTTAAAACCATTTTTAGGGAAAGTATATGTTCTCTTGTTTCTAAAGGACACCTGATTTTTTCTACTCCGAAAGGAAAGTGTAAAGAGCGTAGTAAAACCATCTTTATAAATGATTTCATGAAAATCTAAAATTCATAGAAAAGTTCATCAATTTTATGTCGTAAGATAAACTACAAAAATTTAAGAAATTGCAATCAGCTTTTAAAAGTGATGATATAAAAAAAATTGTAGCAGAAATTATTTGGGGGAAAAAAAATCAAAAGCTTGGACTTTAAGTGGAAAAATATCAATCAAAAAGAAAACTTTTGATTGAACTGCCTGAAATAACGCCGTGGAGAGCCAGGTACTTATGTGATGTTCAAGAATTTAGGAGTAGCGGGAGGAACATTATATTTGTTGATGAAACCTATGGCTGGGTGCTAGTGAACGCGAATTTAGTGCGCTAATTTTGCAGTTTTTATAGCATAAACATTTTTTGAACAAAATAAATCAAATTTTTCTTCTATAGAAACATAGAGTTTAGTTTTCTGCACGTGCTAATCTCAACAGTTTTTGAATATCTGGCATGAGCATGGTGGCATTTGGTGACAGACTTTTTAAATGCAGAGAAAAAGTTGTCATTAAATTCCAGGACACATCTGACAGATATTCAAGGACTGTTGAGATTAGCATGTGCAGAAAACTAAACTATGTGTTTCTATAGAAGAAATATTTGATTTATTTTGGCCAAAAATGTTTATGCTGTAAAAACTTCAAAAATACTTCCCTAAACTCACGTTCACTAGTACCCCATATTAATGCGTGTCATAGTGTAAAAACATGTTAGCAGTTCGAATTCGAAACAGGTGCTACGAAGCCTATTGGAAAATGAAATAGACTAATCATTGTGCATGCTGTAATGGAAATAGGTTTTGTGCCTAATTCCCTTTTCATTTTCAAATCAAAACAAAAAACAGGTTTGACATATTTGCCTGTAAGACACAGGTTGAAATTTTAAAAAATAATAAAAAGCGTTTATAAGTAAATATGCTATTTCCATTTTTACTGAAAGAAAATAGTTTTTTCTGTCTTAATTTTTAGATGTTGAACACTCAGAATAGTGTAAGATCGAAATAACAGTCAAAGCACCTGTCCTATTACTATACAACATCAAGGTTGTCTTTTCAACCTATGTGACCTGACTACTCGATCCATATTGTTTCAGAATTGGGTGATTTCATATTTTGTTTAAGGGTTAAAGGCTTGTCAACCGAAACTGAATACTTTCCAAAAGTTAAGGGTGCTGTGTTCTCTTATATTGGACCTATTTTAAGAGCTATGAAGAGTATTGTCACGCCAAAATAAAATTCACGGTAGCTAGGGCAAGCCCTGAGACTACTTTGTTTACAAAAGGGGTGGTCCAACCTAATTTTTATATTTAGTGACAAACATGTCACCCTTCCCCCTCTCTGAATTAAAGTCTTCTTAGGGTGCCGTTGTTCTACCCGATACTTGATTTTAGTAAGGGCCAGCCAGCTATAACCTTCATTAAGGAGGATATATTTATGAATGAATCTTTGGAGGTTAAGATAATCGTCTTCACTATAACCAAACTGGGGGAAGAGTGTTTGTCAGTTAGACCGAACATCACATCTGAATGACGAGTAGATATCCATACCCCTCCCCCACTCTGGTAGGTTGCCGACTGTGGGAACCCGTTGCCACAACATGTTTTTCATCAAAAATAGTATATATATTTGTCTGAGTGCGAGTATATAATTATGTTTTCAGCAGGTGATCGCCTGTCACCCTCCTTCAGAAGATATCTCCCAGAGTGACAAACACCCCCACCCTCCGGAGGCGTCCCACTTCCTTTGTTTACACCCATAAAAATTTTAATCAATTCTATAATCAATATTATTTATCAAATTTACAGTCTAGAGATAAAAGTGTTCATGCGCCATTCATATAACAGGTATTTGAAATGATATACTGGTTGAGGTGTATATACAACTTCTCCTGCCAACTTTACTAAGCGGTCAATACCAATGAAGCGACAGTTTACACGGGTGCATTACAGTTGGGCTACAAGTTCCTCTTTGGGAAATGCAAACAAGGCGTACTGGTGTACTAACTTGAGCCCGGTTGTTGGGGCGCTTCTATTTAGGCTGGTTGTAAATGTTCTCTCAAGCTGAGCAAAAAACAGCAATTGATGCATAGTATGACACAGCAAAATATTAAGCTAATCTAACATAGTCTAACCTAACCCAACCTAGCCTAATCTAACCTAACCTAAACAAGCCTATAAGGCAAAACTGTTTTTGGGGCCAAATTCACATTTACCCACAGGTATATTATCTGTTTTAATCCATCCTCCTGGTCAATGATCGTTGCCCAACTAAGCTATGAAGATAATCCTCCTGGTCAATGATCGTAGCCCAACTAAGATATGACGATAATCCTCCTGATCAATGATCGTAGCCCAACTAAGCTATGACGATAATCCTCCAGGTCAATGATTGTGGCCCAACTAAGATATGACGATAATCCTCCGGGTCAATGATTGTGGCCCAACTAAGCTATGACGATAATCCTTCTGGTCAGTGATCGTGGGCCAACCAAGCTATGACGATAATCCTCCTGGTCAATGATCGTAGCCCAACTAAGCTATGAAGATAATCCTCCTGGCCAGTGATCGTAGCCCAACTAAGCTATGACGATAATCCTCCTGGTCAATGATCGTGGCCCAACTAAGCTATGAAGATAATCCTCCTGGCCAGTGATCGTGGCCCAACTAAGCTATGACGAAAACACTCCTGAGGACCGGGCATCCTAAGAAACAAATGATTGACGGAATAAAAACCGAGTCTGAGAAAGAACTGCTTTGAAATAAGAGCTGCCACCTCAACTATTATTAACGGTATACTTGTTGCAGAGGTTTCTTATTATAATAATTGGTTTCAACTTTATTTTCTTCTTATTCTCTTTATTCCCTTTTTAATTTTAGGGAAGCGTTGCGTATAATTACATTAAATAAACGCCCGTGACGTCATAGAAATTCTCTTTAAAAGATGAAGCTGTATTCAAAAGGACCATTCCAATAAATGTACCACAATGTTACAGAAGCTTCTTGTGTCGTATCACTGGAGATAGCAACGCAGAAATAATCACATATAATTGGGGAAAGTTTTAACCAAACCTTGCGCTCTAAAAACTGTGTAAATTATGTAGGTAAATGGATTGGAGAAAAACTTAATTCTGTTTTATTATCAAACGGTACTGTTCAAAGGAAAATAAGCGAAATGGCCATTGCTATCAAGGTTAAAGTTGTGAAGGAAATAAAGTCTGCAGCATATGGCGTTTTTCAATTCTACTTGATGAATCAACCTGATGTGACATCGTGTTCCCATTAATTTTGCTGGTGTTTGCAAGATACATTCAGACTGGTTATCTTAAAGAGAAGTTTCTTTTTTATTCACCTTTTTAAACTACTATGAAGGCCTCAGATATTTTGGAAGAGGTTACATCTTTATTTGGATCAGAAAATGATTATTTTATGGGATATTGTCTGCGGATGCTGTACAGATAGAGAACCACCTAGGTTGGGGACAAAATCTGGATTTCAAGTTAGGGTTATGAAGGGAGCTCCAAAAACGAAATACATTCACTGTATGATCCAACGTCAGGCACTGGCCTCAAAAACACTTTCAGCTCCACTAAAGATGTTTTTTGATCGAATAATTGAATTTCTGATTTTTTTTCCTAGAAGTAGCTCTCAACTCATGTATTTTCAAGCATTTATGTATTGATATAGATACAAGACATTATTTGCTTCTTTTCCACACAAATTTTTGATGTCTCTCAGGAGAAAATATAGCTGAGCGAGTATTTATGCTTAGAGATGAGCTTAGATTATGTTTTGACGTTCAGGGTAAGATCGAGTTTTCTCCCTGGTTGGATGACGATGGAACGATCGTGTGCCTCGTTTATTTGATTGAATTTGTTGAGCAGTTGAATACACTAAATTTAGATGTAAGGAAAAAATAAAAAACATCATAACATTAATTGATTCCTTGAAAGATTTTATCAGTAAACTGTAAAATTGGAATAGGAAGGTAAAGATATGAAATATTGCAATGTTAGAGAAACTATCACCATTGATGATCAAGTGCCTCAAGAATTGGCAATAAATGAATTTTTTCAGCATTTGACAGCACTGGAAAATGAATTCATTCGATATTTTCCTGAACTCAGTGATGAGGAGATGGATTTAGTGCAAAATACATTCAAATTTCAGGTGAAAATGTTGCTGATAATTGCCACGAAAAATTTCTGGAGCTGAAGACTGATTTGAGAGACTAGATTCCTTTTAGGAGCATCAAAATTAAAAAAAAATATTTATATATATATATATATATATATATATATATATATATATATATATATATAAGGTAAGACCACTACAAAAAGATTTTATAGGTTTATAATATTTTTTAAAAATTAGTACCACTCCAATAATGCTGTCGCTGGGAAAGGGGGTACAAGTCCCTCAAAATCCAATTTTGGTTAAATACCCCCTCCCTACACACCTAAGGTTCTGTCGCCACTAACCCAACATATAATTTTAGAGATGATTTCGTCTTTCTCTAATAAAGTTAGAGGTTTAAAAATTTGTGCTCGGATAAAAAGTTATCACTCTGCTTCATAGTCCGGCATTGTACACTTTTCAAATAAAGGCATTTTCAACTTGAC
Source organism: Timema genevievae (assembly GCA_902155825.1). Classification (NCBI taxonomy): domain Eukaryota; kingdom Metazoa; phylum Arthropoda; class Insecta; order Phasmatodea; family Timematidae; genus Timema; species Timema genevievae. The sequence goes on along the minus strand of CABFWO010001507.1, from coordinate 148,823 downwards.
CAAATGTATTATTATTATAATATCTAACTATAATCTTTTTGGGAGTTGATAGCCAAACCCTCCTCCCCCTTAACCTATCCCACCCATTCATTCTTCTTTCTTGACTCATTTTCTCGGTGTTCTCGGAACTACCATTCGAGTTGAAAGGTTTTGTTGTTTCAGTTCAAGGACTTAACCACTTTCACAGTTCTGCCCACATTAACTAATACTTCCAATACCTCGTCATAGCTTACCCAGCTTTGTTGATTGAATAATGAACACGATCACAAACTACTTTTTAAATTCTACTTAAACATCGTAATATCCTTAAGCTTGAATTTTTTTGTTTCGTTTAAACCATAAGTAATACAGTATATATTTTTATTGTCAATTGTTTTTAGAGGGAGGGGTATTTTAACCCCCAAACTTCCAACCTCTCTCAGCTACGGTCTTGTTTGGCTTGTTTGGTAGTCCTGGGTTCATTCTCCTACTAGTTTGTGAGGATATAGATTACTTTATTTACTTTGGGAAGGCTTTAAGGATTGTTCCCACCATTTAAACTTTGAAATTACTGATAATAGTTATTTTTTTGGATTAGGTTGGTAACAAAAAAGTTGTAATGTTGGGAAAGGTAATAAGTTAAATTAAGGAGTATGAAACCATCGCTTATATATAGACATATATATATATATATATATATATATACAGTCGAACATTGATAATTCGAACGTATATAATTCGAATTCATGTCTAGTTCGAACTTTGTCCCTTGGTCCCTTGAAACTTTTATTAAAACAATGTTAAAAATTACATTTAATTCGGACTTGCTGTATTTTGTTTAATTCGAGGTAAAATTGCCTTGAAGATGATGAAAAATAGCCTGATATCTCACGTAGGAAGCCCGTTACTATTTGACTATTGTTGCGTGGATAATAGGCTCTCAGCGTGCATAGGAACTATAATTTTGTGTTTTGTGTTCCTTATGAGGACTTTGTGAACTTGGACGAGAACTTAGCAGTTTGCGGTGAACTTAGAAATTCAGAAATTGATGTTGATGTTGTTAACAATACAAATGAAGGTGCATCTTCAGATGAAGAAGGGGAACAAACGGAACTTCCGGAGAAGCCAATCCTAACATCTACACAGACCATGGACCACTTTGAAGAGTTGAGACGGTTTGTTGAAGGACAACATAATGTAAACCCCTCAATTTCCAAGACGTTTAATAAACTAAAAGAGTTTACTCCAACTCAGAGTATTAACTTCAAAAACAATAAAAAATTATAGATTTAAAAAGCCTGTAAATACAGTATTCTGTACTGTACTGTACAAGTGTACATATTGCTATGGAAAATCTATTAATAAAATGATACGTATGCACTACTGTATTTTACTTAACTGAATTGATGTTTGAAGTTATTTTTCTAGCCAAAATAAAAATTTACCTAATTCGAATTTTTGGATGGTTTAAATTTTTCTAGTAGTCCCTTCATCTTCGAATTAGCTAGGTTCAGCTGTGTGTATATATGTATATATACATATACATATATATTATTATTAACACCGCGTCTTACTACCCGTTCAGGCTATACGCATATATAAATATATATGTTACAGGAAAAGTAGATTATCCAGTAAGAGTCGACTTTACCTAGGCCGAGTCGACTCTTACTGGTCTTTTTAGTAAAAGTTGATTAAAAGCAAAAAGTGATGAATTTCGATCAACATTTACTAGTCAGAGTTGACTGTACCTAGGGAAAGTATACTCTTACTACCTTGTGTTAGTAAAAGTTGACTTTTTGCAAGGAAACGGTCTACTAACTAATAAAAAACAAATAAAAAAGCAAAACCTTTATGATACAAAGAGAGATATAAATATTTATTATTTATTACAGCAAGGTAAAGATTTGTGACACTTTGAGTTGCAGAGCTAACCTAACCTAACCTAACCTAACCTAACCTAACCTAACCTAACCTAACCTAACCTAGAAAACAACAGTAAACAAATAGAGCTGGGATATTCAAAACAAAGATGTGCGCGCGAAGTCGCATGTGGAGAGCAACATCGCGGAATCAACTTTTACTAAACCACAGCAGGCATAGTTAACTCTTCCTAGGAAAAGTTGATCTGTTTATTCTCAATCAACTTTTACTGATACTTTTAGTAAGAGTCGACTTTACCTAGGCCGAGTCAACTCTCCCTAACAATCTACTTTTCCTGTGACATATAAATGGTTATAACACTTCACACTAATTAACGTACCGTACTAATTTTAAACTAACCCAGCACTAAGTTGAACACTCATTAGTTGACCGTGCCCACAAACAAGGAAAGAATAGTTAGTGTCCTGCACTACTATACTTTCACGCGACATCTCTACGTCATGAACATTGGCATTTCCTTTAGCTCATACAGATCTCACGGCTGCTGAACTTTAAGAATCCACTGCTCGGTTGCTTACTGGACAGCTAATTTCCTTACTCGTTCCAGTGATACTCAACTGAGTTTAATTAGCACAGTTCAAACAATGTACAGTCTAGTTTCATAATACCCATTCCTTCACAATAACAACAATTTAATTTAAAATTAAAATGAAACTTGTGTTTTAATGTGGAAGATGATGTATTTTATCTACTAGTTGAAAGATTCTGCTGGTATAAGACAAAAGGTACCACCAAGATAATGTTTATAAATTTAATCAGTATCTTTATTTTGTTTGTATACCGTTTAAAATTGAATAACAGTTTACACATTAACTTGCTACTTGAGGAAACAACCTAATCATAATGCGTGTGACTTATTCAGTTAATTTTGGAGTTTAAATTGAAGATTTATATAACCCAAGTTAAAAAAATTCTGAATGCTCTTTCACATTCAAATCGTTTTGAATTGATTGAGTTTCATTTGTAGGTAAATGGATATAATTAATCAAATGTATAAAGGATTGCATACTAATTTATAAACTGAGTTTTCACAAGATTTTATTAAAGTAGTGCTTGAAAACGTCAGAAAGTCAATTCAGATGAAGCACACTTTTGCTATCCACATTTTATTTACATGGTTCATGACATCATTCGTTTTAAACTAGTAACGAATTTTTTTTAATATGTACCTAAAATTCAACATTTCAGCTATCTGTTAGTAAAGTTTTTTTTTAATTGCTTTGTTGATATTGTGGTGAATTGTAATATTTTCAACGTCGTTTCCTTGAAGCTGTGAAATTAAGTTGTTCAAAGATTCAAATAATATATCAACCAAATGACAAAGTGATGCAACTTTCAATTTGTAAGACCCTTCTGATGTTTCAAGAAATTCATGATATGTACACTCGTAAAATTGTCATTGTAATTACTTTTGGCAGCATAAAGCCTTATCGAGTCGATGGTGGCTGCATTATCTGATAGATCGTGATCTTAATTCATCACTCATTTGTAGCTGACGATTTCCGCACGTTTATTACAGACTCTGCCTTAAAATATGAGTAAAGAATGACCCTGGGCACAGGACGATTCCTGGATAGCTCAGTGGTTAGAACATTGGCGTACTAAGCCAAAAGTCCTGGGTTCGATTCCCATGTCCAGGTGTCATTTTTCAATTCAAGGAATATTATATTTAGATGCACCAATAACCGTAAATTATCAAATAGAATAGCTTTGATATTTAATCCAACATATATTAAGGCTGAATTAGAATCCTGAATATCTCAGTAGTGCTAAACCGTCGTGCTAAACAGAAATACCAGTTTTAGATTTCCGTGGCAAATTAATTGTACTGTACATATCTCTATCGGTAAGAGATCAACTAGGAAACTTCGCGATCAGTTTTTTGAGTACGGACAAAGATACATCCCTTTGCCTATAGAGATTGCCTCGAGTGTGAGATTATGTATTTGATCCACGATCAATTCTATTATTTACTGCTCACCTTTTTACTAGTGACAGGTTTCGTTATTTCAGAAGCACCCCCTGCAGAGTCACCTAAGGTAAATATCAGAGGAAGTATAGATATAAATCCTCCCTTCCTGTTCCTCTTCTTCTTCTTTGTACTACGTTGGGCAGTACGTCGTTTATTCACAACTCATTGTTGTCGTTGACCTTTCACTAGACCAGCCCCCTTCTTGACTTTAGCCTTCATTGCGTTAGTCACGACTCACGCAACAGCTTTCTCACTCAACAGGATGCGATGACTCGTTTCCAGGCTTTCTCACTCAACAGGATACAAGGACTCGTTTCCAGGCTTTCTCAACAAGATTACGATCGACATAATGTCTCCCTGCAAGATCTATCACTTGAGAGTATGTAATATTTAGCTCTTTATAAACCTAAATAACTGGATCACCTCCTCTAAGTTTTACCTGGACCGCAGTACTGATAACTTGGTACGTAAACCTAGAATGTTAGTATCTTAATGAGCTTATTCGATATCCCACTGATTTTATACTCCTCTGCTTTATGATACGTAATAAAGAGGTTTAAATATACATGCTAGATATATAAAAGTACTAGATATCATGAGGCTCGTGAAACAGACGTGATAATGACCAGGATGTAAGCAAGGCACTTCCTCAGAGATAGGGTAAGCTGCTACCAGATATAATATGTTGCATCATATGTGGACATTAACATTTTTTGGAAGAGAAATTCAATAATCAGCCTGCTGGAAGGACCGAATGGATTAAGGTATGAGAACATGCACGTATACTCTAAAGTATTGTACCAAACCAAGCATCAGTGCTTACCTCAAGTGATCTCACTCGTGAATATGATGGGGTACTTTCCATACTCTGACAACTATGAGATATGTCCACCGACTGATGAAAAATCTATCTTTTCAACTTTGATGATATCGCTTGTGAGTGTCAATAAAACAGAAAATTCTATTTCAGTATTGGCAGAAAGAGTTATAGACCGGTTCTAACTATGTCAGACTAAACTCTCGGATACCTAAGCAGATGGTCCGAAATAATGCTAACAATCCCACACTTTTCAGAATGGATGACATGAACCTCAGACATTTATGTGATGATCATGTGAATAAATACATGATATTTCAGAAGTTTAAATACATGTGTCCGTCATTCCGGAAGAACCAACATGATTTTTTGTTGTTAAGTAAATAATGTTCAGTACAGGAGAGGGATCTTATCCTATTATCACATACAGCTTCTTAGCTTGGATACACCGTTGTGTAATCCATATCGAAATCTGATCATTGTTGGTCATCTGGTGAAAGTTGTTTTCTCACATGGCTTAAGGACACATTTTGTCAAAATTATGACAGTGACTTTGACAACAGACTTAAGGCCCGATATTTACACAATTTTTGTAAAATAAAGTTATACATTTCTGGTATTAAATATAGTATTTAGAGGCATACTCTTTTCTTTTTTCTTGTGTATTAAAACAATAGTGAGTTAAAAAAATAATGGCTATATATATATATATTGGTTTGAATGTGGCCACCTAAGTATTTTACATTTTCAACGTGACTCTCATGATCAGACGAGTTTGACACCTCTGATCTAGATGGTATCACTGATTGAGCGCAAATATTCGCTGTGGACTGGCTGGTTACGCACGCCTCCCTATCTCTCGTGTCGGCCAATTCATATTCTCTAGAGTATGGGTGTGACAATTCACGCATACACACACGTCACGTCATGAATCCTTCTAGACCTGGGGTCCCCGTACTTAATGAGTGGGGGGACACATCGAGATATTGAAAGTACCAGGTGATCAAAAATGAAACATATATATCATATAAAGGGTTATATTATATATATATAAATATACGTATATCTAGTATGTATATATATTTATCTGTATGTATACATCTATATATACATACATAATAGATGTATATATCATATATGTATATATTTGATATATGTTTATGTATATATTATATACATGAATATATATAATATATTATACATACATGCATATATACATAATATATACTATATTATACATACATGCATATATAAATAATATATAATATATTATACATACATATATACATATAATATAGTATATACTATATTATACATACATGCATATATACATAATATATACTATATTATACATACATGCATATATACATAATATATACTATATTATACATACATGCATATATAAATAATATATAATATATTATACATACATATATACATAGTATATACTATATTATACATACATGCATATATACATAATATATACTATATTATACATACATGCATATTTACATAATATATAATATATTATACATAATATAATATATACACACATACATATATTGAGATTATGAGGTTTTTAAGGAAGCAGACACTAAGCAATAATAAGAAGCAAAAGAATTGATTGGTTTGGGTATGTATTGAGAAGTAAGAAAGCTATTTGTAAAACAGGTGTACCTATTACAACCAGAGGGAAGTAGGCCACTGGGAGACCGAGGCTCAGATGGGGTGATGGAGTAAGGAGTGACCTAAAAGTACTGGATGAGACTAGAGTGGTCGACAGAAATTGTGGAAGAGCTGAAGAATGAGGCTATGAATAGACTGCGGGTCAAATGGCGAACTTGGTAATGTTATATAGTCTAATTACCTTTCAGAGGGTAATTCCTACCGTGAATGGAGTATATATTTATATATAGTATGAGTTTATATATTTAGTAACAATTTTAACTAGTAATAACGGTATTTTATTGAAATTAGGAAAATAAGACAGTCGGGAAATGCATTCTATTACTTGGTCAGTAAGTTGTTGACATCTCTCCTTCTGTCAAGGAATGAAAAACTCCGAATATACAAAACACAATAAAGTTATCTGTTTCCCTCTATGGGTGTGAACCGAGGTATCTTATCTTACACGAAGAAAACAAATTAGGATGCTCAAAAACAAGATGCTTAGGAAGATATTTCGTCCAAATGGGATAATAATATTGGTGAGTGGAGGAGGCTACATAATCATGAGTTACATACCCTGTATTCATCACAAGACTTTTTAGGATAGTCAAGTTTAGTAGATTATGGTGGGTAGGACATTCAGGATGAATGGGAGTTTCTAGAAACTTATTCGGGCTACTGACTGGCAAACTTAATGGGAAGAGACCATTGGGAAAACCTAGACGTAGATGGGAGAATAGCGTTAGAATGGACCCGAAAAAGATAGTCTGTAATAAGGTGGATTGGATAGAACTAGCTCAAAATGTGGTGTAATGAGGTAGATTGGATAAAATTAGCTCAAGATAGGGATAGGGTGTAGCGAAGTGAACTGGATAGAACTTTCTCTATATAGGGGTAGAGTGTAATGAGGTGGACTGGGTAGAAATAGCTCAAGATAGAGATAGGGTGTAATGAGGTGGACTGGATAGAACTTTATCTATATAGGGATAGGGTGTAACGAGGTGAATTGGATAGAACCTTCTATATATAGGGATAGAGTGTAATGAGGTGGACTGGATATAACTAACTCAAGATAGGGATAGGGTGTAATGAGGTGGACTGGATAGAACTAGCTCAAGATAGGGATAGGGTGTATTGAGGTGGACTGGATAGAACTAGCTCAAGATAGAGATAGGGTGTAATGAGGTGGACTGGATAGAACTAGCTCAAGATAAGGATAGGGTGTATTGAGGTGGAATTGGATAGAACTAGCTCAAGATAGAGATAGGGTGTATTGAGGTGGACTGGATAGAACTAGCTCAAGATAGAGATAGGGTGTATTGAGGTGGACTGGATAGAACTAGCTCAAGATAGAGATAGAGTGTATTGAGGTGGACTGGATAGAACTAGCTCAAGATAGAGATAGGGTGTATTGAGGTGGACTGGATAGAACTAGCTCAAGATAGGTGTAGGTAGAGTACATTTGCAAGTGTGACAATGAACTTTCGTGTTCCTAATTTCAAAGAGTAAGTATTTATTCATATATATATAAATATATATATATTATACAAAATGTATACAGCTTATAGCCATAGCTAAACATGAGAGTACAGTCAAAATAAATACCCTCTCCCTCCCAAATCAGAAACGTTCCTCAGACCCCCCGCTTAGCAGACACTTTATGGAAACGCAGCCAGCGAGTGCTTGTGAACTAACTACACAGTGTACACCACAGTATGACTGTTTATATCACATGTACCCTATACTGCCGCTGTCAAAGTTCACTCCGTAGAACACATCCGGACCGCGGGAAGTAGATTTACGACCCTTGTTCATAGAACCGTTGTTCCCAACCTTTTCCATATCGTAGACCCCCTTAAGCCAAAGAAAATTCGTCGCAACCCCCTTAATAACACACAGCCATACGAATTGAAATTAAAAATCTATGTACATATTTAAAGTATGCTATGTAACCCATTTAATATTGATAAAAGAACAAACATGTTTATTCTGATTGTAATGGAATGGAAAATATTTAAAAGCCAATTGTTAGTAGCGAATATTTTTATATGATGTCAAAATACAAATATAAAACTAATATAAAGTATACATCTTCAAGCAAATATCTTCTTGCAGGTCGATCATCTCCATTTGAAGTGAAGGTTTCGAAAGACTGAACAGCTTTGCAGCTACATCAGCCCATTCTCCCGCTGGAGAAACTTTATAAGGAGTTTTTAAAAACAGCGATATTTTTCCTATCTTTGCAAAGTCTTGGAATCTTTCTGAAAATTCTTTCCTAAGATCTGATACAAAACTTGAAAACAATGCAATGTCTATTGAGGAATTCTTCTCTCTGTATTCCAGCATCTTAGGAAAATAAATAAATTCTTCACTTACAATATCTTGTTCAAATATATCCAGCTTGCAACGAGAAGCAGATAGATACACTTTGTCTCAGATCACATATTAACTTCCCGTTCGTTTGCAACTCAATATTGAATGCATTTAAATATTTGAGGATGTCTTTCAGGAAAGCTACAGCTGAATCATCGCTTCTCCTATTTGATAGAAGAAGAGACGAATACATTCACATACATATTTAAATAAGGATGGGAAGGTACAAGCATAAGAGAGATATACTAGTTCAACAAATCAGTTTATTTAAATAAGTAGATAGAATTACATATGGTTTTACCAGATATTACACAAGACAGTCCTTTGTTAATTAAGAGATTCTAAATAAGTTACTTTTGATATAGTTATTACAATAAGGAACATTTGAGTGATTCAATATTACGAATGGGAGTAACTCGTTAAAGTAGAACTATCACACGTTTCGCTACGAAAGTGCGTGCGTTTGGCTCAACACAACGGCAATTTAAATAAGAAGCAAATATTACTTTAAGGTTAAGCAACAACACATAACTATCCAGCCTAGCGGCTACTAGACTTAGACCTGAAAGACATTTACATGAATAATAGTTAACAATACCAAATTCTAGAAAGTCCTAGTTTAAAGAGTTACAATGTTGATAGTTGAATGAGCTAGCTAGCATGAGTTAATCCCATAGTGTATTGCGAGCTACAAGGAATACTCTCCTAGAAGAGGAACTGTAGGTTTACAAAAAGTTACGAGCTTTAAGTAAATGTTTCCATTTTTAGATAAAGGAGAGAGAAAGTCTGTGTGGTTCTCTATACCATTTATTTATTGAGGTAGGCCTAGCTATTAGACTTAATAATATGAATACAAGTTAATATTATGCAACTTATAAAATTGTTTGTAGTTCCGTCTTTATTAAAACATGATTTCTCACTTAGTGGATACCAAAACTGATATCATAGAAGAATCATCTATTGAAAAAATTTATCTACAGTTAATTTCTGCCAAATAGTACATTTCAACTGCTATTTAAAAACAATATATCTAAATATTAGAAGTGTAAAGCACAAATGTGAGGATTTACTATGTTTTCTCTCTTATATTAAACTAAATATTGATTTAATAATATTAACACGAGTGTGGATATACGGGGATGAGACATTATTGCTTAAAATTCCAAACTACAAGGCCTGTAGAGACAATAAATGATGTAGGGAAGTTTGTGGTTTTGTTAGAAGAGCTTAATGGTTTCAAACATTGACATTTGAAATTTTTTAGTAAAAATACCTTTTGTCTCTAGACCAGAGATAGGGCCGAATATCGTGAAATTCATCGACTTGTAAGAGATGAAAAAGGGGGTTTAAAGATTTCAAAATTCACTGACCGTGCATTTTTTTTGAACTAGTGGACATAGAGCCTTGAGATTTAAAATAAATGTTTCTTATAGAAATTTTAATCGCCTAAAGGGGTATAAAGGGGAAAAAAGGGGCAGTAAATTCTATGTCCTCCAATCAAGATGAGATTTGATATATGGGGGTTTATCGGGTCGCAGAATACTAATATGAAATAAATTTTATGTACGTCATCCACACGATGGGTCCTGAGGTGCGTTAGTAAAAAAGTGTGTTCAAGAATACCAAAACTAATAAAAATAAATACTTTCCAGGGTGAGAAGATTAAAATTTTGCAGACAACCAATGGAACTACTCCTAATAATTATAAAAGTATGACCATTTTTGTTTAATAATTGGGACTCTGGGACATAGAGAAGGGAATATAAACAGAATAAGAACCTTTTATTTGTGCTAGCAAATTTAAATTTGACAGTCGTTTAGGAGGACAACTACAAATAACTAAATAAGTCTTAAAAATGGAAATTTCTAAATGATATCTAGAAAAACTAATAGAAACAACTAATTCCCAGTGTGGTAGAAGATTGAAATGTATAAGTAAAGTAAAGGTGTATGTCAAATCACAATAAGGCTGTAAATTTTTAATTTTAAATGGGACCCCGGGAAATAGGGCGGAGGAGAAGGTAAGGGTTTATAAAAATAAAAACAACTTTTAGCTGTGATATAATATTTAAATTTGGCAAGTAGGTAGAGTGACTTTTCAAAATAACCAAATAAATCTTAATATTTGAAATTTATAAGTGGGAGTTGAAGAAATGGTAGGGGAAGAGGGTGGGCTCATCATTTACAAAAATTAATACATTCAACTACTTCTCTGTGCGGTAGAGAGCTTAGATTCATTAGATTATTATAAATAAACAAAACAATGTGAACATTTCAAATTTTTAAACTTAAACAATGGGAAATGGGGGAGAAGGAAGCTACAGCTAGAAATAACTTTTGAGATGAGGTTAAAAATTAAAATTTGAAAGACAGGTATAAATGAAACTCCAGATATCCAAATAAATGCTATAATTTAAAAATTCTCAAAGTGGGTTGGAAAAGTGGGTTGAGTGGTTAAAAACTTATAAAACTATTAGAAACAAACACTTCTCAGTGTGGTATAAAACTAAAATTCTGCATATAGGCAAAGATACCACTCCAAATAACTATAAAAGTCCAAAAATGTTAACGTTTATAATGGGAGTCCAGGAAAAAAATTGTAGTTTATAAAAAAATTAAGTATGGTATAAAGTCTAAATTTTGCATGCTGGTAGAGGTACGGCTTCACATAACCAAATAAGTTTTAAATTTGAGATTTTGAAGTGGGAGTTATAGAAATGGGGAGGGGGAGGCTAAAATTTTCAAAACCAGAGGATAAACTACTTTATATGTGGTATAAAACTGTAATTCGTCAAGCAGAGATAGGGACCACCCAAACTAACTATAAAGTCTGAACATTTTAAATTTCAAAATGAGACTACAGGAAAGAGGGAAGGAGGGGATACATGTAGGAGGTAGAAAATTTAAATTTGTCAGGAATGTAGACTTGGGACTTCAAATAACCACAAACACATTTTAAATATTAGTTATTTCTAAGGAGGCTGGTGACATAGGAGGTCTCAAATTTTTAAAACTAAACGACAAAACTACTTCTCAAAGCGTTAGATGATTGACATAAGTCAGGCGGGTTTAAAGACCAACTCAAACCGTATCAAGGCCTGAATTATTCAATTTCAAAATGAAGGATTGGAAAATAGGGAGGGATGGTCCCCTCAAAATGTTTACAAAGTTATATAAATGCAATTTTTGTAGATATAAAAGCTTGAAATGTCGCCATGCAATTTAATAATAAAACAGGTTTGAGTCGCTAGACAGGGATACATTGTTCACGTTAATTCATTTAAAAAGTTTTTCATCTAGTGCTGCTATGCTCATGACAGATATTCAACAACTGTTGATATCACCAAGTGAAGGAAATTAAATTATGAATTTCTAATGGAGCTATATTTATTTATTTTGGTCAAAAAATATTTTGATAAAAAAACTGCAAAAACATTGGCATTTTCTCGCGTTTCCTACACTCTTGAACAAATTGAATTTTAAAATTGAAACCCAGGAAACGGTAGCGCTTAAAATGTATACAACCAAAATAGAACATTCTCTACGATGTGGTTAGGTTGACATTTGGTAGCCACGTAAAATATCATATAAGATAACCAAATAAGTCTTAAAATTTCAAATTGGGATTGTGGAAGCTAAGGAAGATGAGGGGGACAGATGTCAGAGGGGTTTGGAAATGAGAGTAAATTGACATTTTCCAAAGAAAATATACTTCTATGCATGAAAGAAAATTTAAATTTGTCAATTTTATAAAAGGACCATTCGACATAACCATAAAGTTTAAAATTAGAAAATTTACTTCTGGGAAATGGTTGGGGCCTCTAAAATTTCCTAAGCTATAAAAACTCAATAAGTTCCAAATACAGGTACACTTTATACTAATTAAACCTTCCTCATCTCTAACACAATAGCGTAATTAGTAGTACATAATCGTATAATTCGAACGACTATTAAGGCATGGTGCTAACAAAAATAACAAAATAGAAAATGTTATTGATGTTGACAGCAAAAAAAACTTTCTAAAAGGCTCTTTTTACAAGAATTGGACTGTAGTAAGACATTTGGAACACTAAATTTGCAAAGGCAGAGGAAAAAAATTTAAAGTACTAAAAGTTAATCAAGACACAAAATAAAGCCTATCTTAAAGTAGATACATTAAATTTACAAATACATAGCTATTATCGAATATCTAGGAGCGACATAACCATTAAAATAAACCAATTCATGCGACATAACTTGGATAATAATGATGCTTCATATTTAATATGTTTCTGTAAAAGAGAATATTATTTAATTTATGCTCGTTGGTAAAATATGATGCAATTTATTAGTTCTTTTATTTATCGTGTTAATCATATATATGGTATTTTGAGTGTGCGTGTTAATACGTTATTTAACACACTACACAGCTAGCATATTGCACTCCTTTGTTAGAAACTCCAAGTAATTGCCAATTTTAGTGAAAAAACATCGCATTATATTCGGTCCAAATGTTCATATCCAGCGAATTAATGTAAGATATTTTGGCGGTCCAGGTTTCTGCCCTTCGCGATCCGGATTTGGACCGTGGTCCACCAGTTGCCTAACTCTGTCCTAGATGATTATTCAGGTGTGTCCAACTCATTTTAACATAGGGGTCATATTGAAAATTGAAAATATCAGAAATGCAATATTGTCACCATTTTTAAAGGCCGGTGCAGACCGGGCGCTATATTATATGATTGTGTTTGGATGCGATATTATAGCTAGCGATAAGATATGAACATGCGCACATTAGCTACTATAAAATATCCTGTTTTTCCCGCGACACTTTCCTGCAAGATGGACAAGATAACGGACACAGAAGGCTTTCTCTTATTAACAATGGCTTTACAAAAGCCAAAGAGGAAATGGATGCATGACATTAACGCTCGAAGGGAAGAATTAGAAGAGTTCCATCATTTATTTGAGAATATAAAAAAGATAAGGAAAAATTCCGTAGTTATTTTCGTTTAACAGAACCGCAGTTTGGAGATACTTTGCAGCTCATACAAGAGGACATAGATAATAATGACACTAAATCCAGAAAAACTTACAGCTTTATTATCATTTGTAAGTTTATTTTCATGTTTTCTTTTGCATTTAATTATGAATATGTTTCATACGAGTATATTTTTATATTATTGAAACACTACATGATGTACGAATACAGTCAAAATATCAATAGCCTAGTTAGATAGTATATTTATTGTCAATTAAATAATAATTTGAATTAATCTTGGCTTATGTTTGTTAACTTTACGTAACTATAAACTTGAATATGTTGCGTCGCTTGTTGATGCGGAGGGATCAGCCTGCTGATAAATGATGCTATGATTACTTGCCTCATATAATAGGTTGCTTATGCTTGCTGATTCCCATGAGTAATGAATCGTACTGGTAGCCTCACGTCTAGTTAATAATACATTTTTGATATATGACCCTAACTATACAAAATATGTGGACCTAGATGTTTTAGGTAAAAGTGTAATCCCATCAATTTAAAAAATGCATACATATTCTAGAAATTTAAACAATATTAACTTGACCAATAGGCTATTTAAATAAATAGTACATGGATACGTTCACAACACTAATTTTGTTTGAGCCTAACTTCTAATGAAAGCTTTTAAAATAAAAATGCTTGATTAAAATAAGGAAATAAACACCTTAACCATAAACATTAATGATAATAGGTTTTTTTTTGCGCAACTCTGGAATAAACAATGTAATAGGAAGAATCGTCATGTCTAAATGGAAAGTTGGCTTGACTTCTTCCTTGTTCTGACTAAAGCCATCTTTATTTTATGCTGAATATTAGTTCCAACATGAGTTGCATAGTATGGGTTACGTGCAGGTATCCCAAGAGCCAGCGTACACGCAACGCACCCTGGAGAATTGTTGGAATAATTTATTAAAACAGTTGAGCTAAGGGGAAGGTGGTGTTGGGGCAGGAAGGCGTGTCAGTAGCTGATAAAACATCAGCCACATTATCTTACGTCACCGCCGACAGGACAATGGCCTGAGTTTATAGCGCATTGTGATGCAAAGCAAGTAAACAAAATTTTATTACCACAGCATAGCCAAAAGAATTGGATTTTTTTCCTCTGCGTAAGTGCGATGGATCACATATTTGAGGGCCGAGGAAACTGAAAAGCAAGTACTGATCAGTTTTGGGAAGTTCAAGTGAGCCGTGCAAAATGTTCTAAAAATGCAATAGTGTGAAACCGGGAATTTAGCTTCTATAATGGCGTACAGCCTGAACGTCTAGTTAGAAGTGGTGTTAGACAAAAATAGATATTAATATAGTTAAATAACCGATGATAAATTACTCTTTTAGAGCTTTATTTAACTTCTGTTTGGTGTGAAGATGTAGTTACCTCTCCACGAGACGGCCTGACACTGCACAAGCTGTTGCTCAGGCCGATTCTCAATTATGTGTGTCCCACTTGGAGTCACCTGGCGGACAACTATACTAGGGGGATGTAGGATTTCCAGAGCCGATGTCTAAGGATAATTGTGGACGCCCTCTGGTATGTTGGGCAGGACTTCTACGACACGCTTCCCAGTGCCACTAACTTACTTATCCAGGGGCTTGGGAATTACGTCATCGACCCTGGTGTGTGCCACCAACGTCCCAAAGCCTTGCTCGGATAAACGAGAAGTGTTAGATGTGATAAGCGGAAAGCTCTCACTCAGCTCACATAGAATATTGTTTCCGCACGTAACTATAAAACTCAATATCCAGTTTCCAATTTTCCATACCTTTAGTAATTACGATATGTTTTGTTACCTTGTTTCATCAACCTTAGCAAAATGCGACAACCTGACCTTAGATTTCAGTCAACATCATGGTGTGAACAATTGGTCGGTACACGATGGTATTTGCTCTCGTGCTCCCCTTCAGGGGGCATGCAAATATGCGGCCCGTGTTCTATGATATATTACACATAGTTATAATCTTAAGACAGTTGAGTAGGATTAGTTCCCTTGTGAAGATCTAGAAAAACTATAACACACTAATATAATACAAAAATACTTTGAAATAAACTAAAACATCATGTAAATTCTATATGATAAAATGGCACAATAATTCAAAGGAAACATAATTTTTTTTCATAAGCATTATGATGTTATTTCACATTACTAACATTTAAAAAATTAAAAATCTGTACATTATTTTAAATGTTTGTCATTTTTTAGTTTGCTAAAATGGTTCCGCTTCTTTAATTGTAAAGTATACATTGGCTTAACAAGCTGTTATGTTTTTAATTTTTACAATTATACTTTTATCGATGTAAATACTCATCAATAGTAACTAATATTAATTAAATTACAACCCGCTTCGGTGGTCGCGTGGTCTAATGCGGTACTATAGCAGTAGGCTAGACTGCCGATGACGGGAAGATCGAGGTTCGAAACTAGGTCAGGTGTACTGAGGGTGGTTTATCCAAAAGGGCTTTCCACTCTCCCTCTAAGCAAATGCGGGTACACTTCCTAATAATATACCCTTCCTCATCCCTAAAACCATCAGCGTAGTTAGTACATAAACTTATAACCCTCACGGGTAGTAGGACGCGGTGCTAAATAATAAAAAATAAAATTATAATAGTAATAACAATTCAATAGTAATAATAATTTACGTACAGTAAAACACGATGCTAAAATAAAATTATAAAGGTGACGTAAATAGTTAAATTATCTATCTATCTTGCGCAAATTATCTTTTTAACGGCCGAGGTTTTTGCTTTCTGCTATCTTAAAACAAGATAGCCACGACATAATCGAGACAGCCGTGTCAGGAACTAATGAAGAAGAGAAGATTGGACCGCTTTAGTTTAATTAATTTTATTAAGCTGATTTATATACTTTTAACATTGTTTTAAATATATATTTATTTCTATCAAATTCACAATAATGGTCAGCTGGCGTTATAACAAGCCATAGATTTTTTTAATGAACCCGCTAACCTTCAGTCATTACACCCATTGATCTCTATAATACAACAGAATGGACACGTATGGCTGAAATCTTTGAGCTGTCGTCCGCACACCATTGTGTAGTAGAGAAAGAAACGTTCGGGTATCTCTTTCTCTCCTACACAAATCCAAAGTGATGTGTTGTACGAATATATTATATAATATTATATCAATGTGTGTAATAGTTAAATGAAATAAATAAGTTAATAAAAGTTATGAACAGCATAGTTAAGTTCAAAACTTGTGATCTGATTCTTTAAATACGTTTATGTAGGCTAATATTTACTATACTTTTTGAAGGAAGTTCATTCTAAAGGCCATATCTCATACCAGAATCCTACCGTGTAGTAATATTTTGGTGTGATAAAAGGTCTTCCAGAGGGGAGTTTCTACTAACTTTCTAGAAGGTCATATATATTAGGTACATAAATACGATTATACAGTAGGATTATGGTACGAAATAAGGCCTTACAGAACGGGATTCTTACCAAACTCAGGGTAAAGTAATACTTCCTACAAGCCTAAATGATCGTTTGAACGTAATACTATTACACAAAGTTTATAGTTCAAACGAATACAATCACGTTGTTAGCTAACTTATTTCATTATGGTTATAAAACTTTCAATACAATATGGTTTATTTATCTTATTCTGAAACCAATATACAAGCCAATAGCCAACTTTTAATATATTGTAGCCTTAGCAGAATGTAAACAACATGCGTGATAGCTACATATTTTAATATATCAAATATGTTACTCGTATTTGTACACGATTACCTATTAAACTGAATTGTATTTCCTTTAATGTAAATGTTTATTCTCCCAAATGCTAATGTGGATTTATGCATAGGCCAAGTAGGCACGTGCCTATGGTGGTAGATTTTAGGGGCGGCAAATTTTGAATGACGAGAACAAATACTTATTTTTCCTTTAGTTAAAATTATTTTGTGGCTTCATCGTGTGTGTATTTGATGTGGCTGTATCTGCGTACCAACATGACATAGTATCACATTAATGCAATCATAATCGTCTTAATTGAAGGTCACTTATAGGATAAAATGGATTTGTCTGGCATCATAGACCAGTTTACTCAGCATAAATAAAGGCAAAAATAATATAGATTATTTATCTTACTGTGCACATGTTAATATTTTATCTGTAGTTGTTCTACATTCTACTAATGCAGAATTTATATTTTTAAATTATATAATATTTTATTCTGAAAATTGAAAAATGACACTTGGACACGGGAATCGAGTCAGGGACCTTTGGCTTAGGGTTCGATTCCCGTGTCCAGGTGTCATTTTTTAATTTTGAGAATATGATATCTAGATGCGAGTAAATCCTCACTAAAACAAATATAATAGCTTTGGCTATGTGATTCTTATATAATATTTGAATTTGTATGTTGTGATAGTGTAAGACTCTTTATTTCAATTTTTTAAGTCTTTGCTTGGATTCTTACTAATTTTAAAACCTCACTATAATAAATAATAAAATAATGTAACACTTTTTATCTGTAATTCCACAGATAGCACTTGTGTATATAGTATATATGTGTCGGTCGGTAAGGGGAAAACGGGGATTTAGAAGGTTAGAAATTAAGGTAGGAAAAGTGGGCGGCAAATTATCTAGTGCCTATGGACGGCAGATTCGTAAATCCGCCCCTGCCCAAATCTAATATAATAATTCTTTATTTTCAAATAATAACAATTGTATGCACAGGAGACATGTTTTAACACAATAGCATTGAAAGAAACTGTTATATCTCTCTCCTCAGAATCAAGCAGACGACAAATTTGAGAGCCACGCTTTGATCCTTTGCAAGGGGTGTGTTTATGCCTATTCAGTATAGTATAGATGTCACTGATTACACCTTACGAGGACGGCAGCCATCCTGTGGGGTAAGAGGGATTATTTATAACATTTATTGCTTAGAGTAAAATCATGAACACGTTTAATAAGTTGGGCTGTTAAATTTAAATATATTTTAAATTTGTTGTTAGTTATAGAAAAGTAATTATAGTCTTCTAAAATTTGTATCCGTTTTACAATATATAATACAGTAATATGCCTATAACATTTGTTAAAAGATAACATTGGTCAGGTCTCACCCAGAGAAACCTTCAACGAATAAAAAAAAATAGCCCAGGTAAATAATTTGCTTCTGATACTTAAGAAATAAATGGTACGGCACACCGCACAGACTTTCTCTCTCTTTCTATAAACTCGTAAGATTTCTGAACGGAATAATGTACATTGTATCATCACCACTCCATATAAGAACACGCATAAAATAATATACAATGATATATAATCAATGAGAAAAGAGGCGCATCTTTGTCCACCTAAGAGCATTCCAAACAGTTTAATGTCTTCCACAAGGGTCAACACTTCGTATTAAAATTTCGATTTCTGGTTAAAATTTTAACATTTTATAAGGTGTTGCAGATCTTCAAGTCATCGCATTGATATTTAATTATTCATTTATACATTTTGACCAATAAAAAATGTAAATATTGACTATTGAGTCTAAAATGGAGATAGATCATTGCTATGCAAACATTTCTCCTAAGAG
>CABFWO010001507.1:69856-128127 GCA_902155825.1 Timema genevievae | reverse complement strand
TCGCAATACTTAAGCTTTAATGTCCAAAAAGTTATATATATATATATATAAATTGCGTATAGATTGAAAATTATTGATTTTATAAAAATATGCTTCGAATAAAATATTTGTATTATAAATATATATACATATTTGTAATGCTAAGTAATTTCATATCTCAAATAGTTTCGGAGCTATTATAAAAAATGTTAATTTACGCATCAGACCAGAGCCCTTAAAGCCATTTTGCCGAAATATTGAGAGTAGCCATTTTGTTTGAAATATCTATTAATGTTTATAAATGAAATTTAATCAAAATCGTTAGAGCCGATTTTGAGAAAATCGACTTTTTCTCTTTTTTCCCTTCAGTAAACTACCCTTAATTTTAGGGGTAGATATCCAATTCCAAAAACCCCTCAGGGCAACCCTATGAAAACCCTAGATATCAAGTTTTAGCTCAATCGGTAAAATAGTTTAGGCTCTAGTTGGAGGTACAGACAGACAGACAGATGGAAATTCAAAAACCACTTTTTCGGATTCAGGGAGTCATGAAACGTCAAGATTCATCAAAATCTCGAGTTCGATTTTTTTTACGATCACCATACTTTCTCTACCTGTAAGATAGAGAGAAAGTTTAAAAAATTTTTTAAATTACTGAGTATAACAAGGCTTCATTCTATAGCCACCAGAAATTATGATTTGTATTTTTTTTTGTGCCACATTTTTGTAAATTAAAAACACAAATTTAAAGGCTTTACCTTGTAAACTCATTAAGATGCTGACCCATTTCAAAAGTGTTGATCTTTTAATAATCAGTAAAAGAGGAAATACAATGAAATATTTTTGCAATGTGGATTTACTTTTATTTCAACAAATATTGAAGACAGACCTATCTACTTGATTTCTAATGAATGCTTGGCGAGTGAAAGTCTCAAACCTGCACAATTAAAAAGACATCTACACACAAAGCATGCTTCCTATTACAATAAGCCCTCACAGTTTATCGAAAGGCTATTAGAATAATCGAAAAGACAGAAACAATCTATTGAAACTCATGTACAGGTCGATTAAAAGTACTTAAGAGCATCTTATGAAGCCTCTTACTTAATTGCAAATGCTACGACACCATACATCATTGCCGAAGCTCTTATGTTGCCAGTGGCAATTAGATGAATGAAATTATTTACGGGCAAAAATATTCAGACGAATTTAAAAAAATGTCACTGTCAAACGATACTGTGGGTAGACGAATTTTGGAAATTAGCAATGATCAGTGTGAGCAACTTATTGAAAGAATTAACGAAAGTTCAAAATTTACAATTCAGCTGGATGAATCGACTGACATTACAAACTTCGCACAGCTATTGGCATGTCAGGTATTGTTACGGTAACAGTGTCCATGAAGATGTACTATTTTGTTGGTCGTTTGATGGACGTACAACTGGTGAGGCAATTTTTCAAAAAGTGTTTGAAGTTTTTCAAGGAAGTAGGGCTAATAACTGTGTTGGAGTATGTACCGATGGCGCAGTGGCAATGACAGGAAGACTAGCTGGATTTCAGGTAAAAGTTAAATCTGCAAGCGATGGGTCTACTACTTTCACTCAATGCCTGATTCATCGATAGGCATTAGTGGCCAAGAAAATGTCTACAAATCTGAATGCTGTATTACAAGATGCGGTTAAGGTTATCAATTTTATCAAATGTTGTGCCCTTAATACTCACCTCTTTGCAATTGAGACGGCTATTAGTGTTAAAAAATGAAATAATACTATTTCTGTCTGAAAATAGCTCTGAATATGTAAATTTCCTTTACAATGAAAATTGGCTGTGCAAATTATCCCTTTATAGTTTGGTGGTCATTTATATAAAGATCGGCTCTTAGGGTCATATTCTCACCTAATTTGTATTGAAAATGAACCTTATGTATTCGACAAGGTTCCTAGAACATACAATGGTTATTCACATAGCCACCTCACATTGTAGTAGTTGGCAAGTATTGAATTCGATGCGCATTTGTTCTAAGTGGTTACATGAATGACCACTATCGCTCTGTGAAGTGACCTTGTGAACAGGTGTGTGGTTTTGATTAGTTGTATCATTAGTGACTCTCTCTGTCATTTTTACCCATAATACACATTACTAGGGTATCTGTTTATTGATTTTTGCGTGACGTAGCTAATAAGTATAGAACTAAGAGACTGCAAATTGTAAATGAATCAAGGTAAGTGTACTTGTATGTACTACACTACATTTGTAAATACATATTTACACGAGTGTGTTTCTTTTGTTCATGGCTTTATTTCGTTCTAATGCTGATATATAAGTTCTGCCAGCCCTAAGAGTTTATTTTCCTATCAAGAACACTTATTCGCATTTGGCGGAAAGATGTTATTAGGAAGATAAGTGCACCGCGTATGAAATATAATTGGGCTGAATAATTGGGATTAGGAATACAAATGTATGGCAAGCTAAGATTAGGTTGTACTTCAGGAATCATTGTTCTATAGGTTTTATAACGAATTTTAGTAATGTATAACGAATATATTAACATTAATATTCTTCTTTTAGAACAAAATAGCCAGAAGGGGAGACACAAATGACTTGAGGGGAATGTCCCATGAGAAGTTGTGTAGCATTCTTGATGCTATATATGAGGATCAGGTGGAGGATTCTGATATTGGTGAGGACTCCGATGCCGAAGGTTATAGCATCATACCAGAAAGTGTTTCATCGCTAAATGATTATATAAACAGCGCAAGTGCAAGAAAATAAGGAACGCCAGGTGGCTCCCACACGCTTGCTTCCCATCTTGAAGACAGTGATGTGGAAATTCAAGATATTCAGCCAAGATTTTCATGTGGAAACATGCGTGATAACGATAGTAGTGACATGGAACTTGAATTTCATAATGTAGTGGATCAAATAAATGTTAAATTTAACCAAAAAAAACCCTGCAAACCTAATTCATACCAACAAATGACGTTTACACAACCATATGGACCTAATGTACAGATAAATTTAGCATCTCCATTCAGTATTTTTTCTCTTTTTCTTACTGTAACTTTCATGCAGTATATCGTAGATCAGTCAGACTTAAAAATCACTGTTGAGGAACTGAAAGCTACTTTGGGTATCCTGATTATCATGGGATTTCCTTCTCTTCCCAGTAATAAGCTTTATTGGTCATCTGACCCAAACTTTCATGTACCGAGAATTGCGAACATCATGTCCTTGAAGAGATTTTTGAAAATAATTCGTTTTCTTCATTTGAATGACAATTCTATTATGACAAGGAGAGGGGAAACAGGCTTTGATAAAGTTTACAAACTGAGACCATTGTTGACAGAATTGAACTCTAACTTCAGAAATGCTTTCAATCCAGGCCGACACTTATCGGTTGATGAAAGAATGGTGGGTTTCAAAGGTAGATCTTCACTAAAGCAGTACCTACCAATGAAACCCATAAAGCGTGGATTTAAAATCTGGACAATTGCATGTGCAGTTTCTGGTTTCATGTTGAACTTTGAAATATATGAAGGCAAGAAAGACGGCAAATTAGAGGGAACATTAGGGGAAAGAACAGTCCTTGAACTTGCAAGATCGTTTCAGATTATGAGATATTGTTTGTTTTTTGATCTTTTTTTAGCAGCATTCCGTTTTTTAAGAAGCTGCTAGATCGAGGACTATTTGGCTGTGGGACAATATTGCAAACTAGAAAACATTTTCCTAAAACCATTCTAAAAGCAGACAGGAAACTTCAGATGGGACAGTCAGATTATGCTTCTTCTGACGAAATTTCTATTACGAAATGGTAGGATAGAGGAACAAAATCAGTGGTTATCATTAACAACATGCATGATTCTGATGATCATACTACAGTACAGAGAAGAAACAAGAAAGGTGAGAAAGAAACTGTTTCTTGTCCTCGTTGTGTTAGTGATTACAACAAATATATGGGGGGAGTGGATAGATTTGACCAAATGCTCGAAACATACTCAATTTCATGGAAATCCAGAAGGTGGTGGATGAATATATTCTACTACCTAGTTGATGCTTGCATTGTCAATTCGTATATATTACATCGGGAGACCACTAAACTAAAAAATAACAAAGAAAAGCCTATATCCCATCTCACATTCCGCAGCACATTAGCAAATGAACTTATTGGAAGTTTCAGGAGTATAAAAACCCGAGGTCCAGATGGAAGGAATGCAACTGTAAGCAAATCTAAATTCAAAAAACATGCTGTGTGCCCCCAGAATACTTTGGAACTTGTAGACGTTGGATTGCATTTGCCAGTGAAAGGTACTATGCGTCGATGTGCTTACTGCAGCACGAAAGCTAAACCAAAAAGAAGCTCTACTTTATGCAAAACCTGCAATGTAGCACTCTGCAGGGACTGTTTTGTCCCTTTCCATTCTAAAAACTATTGACAGTATACATTTCTGTGAGATGATAGTGATCAGTTGACGCTTGCAATTTTATTTGGAAATAGGATAGTTATAATTTTCTAGTGAACTGTTATTTTAATTGTGTTCAGACCGTGTTTTAACTATAATTTTTTATATTCTCAATACAAATATTAATGTAGTTAATTATGCATCCATTTATAATTTGTTAGTACATTTGAAATATGTAAATATTATTAATAAAAGTACGTGGTTATTTAAGTGACCACTATCCAGATGGGTACCGTAGTGTGCCTGAAAGGATGGTGTTCATTAAAGTAACCACCCAAAAATGTATAATATTTCAATAAAGAAATATTTTTTGGCTAAATCATTAGTACCATCAGTCAATTTAAATAACAATAATACTTATAAAAATAATAATAAAATTAAAATTATATTTAAAAAAAAGTTTTGCTCCCTAAAGGGTTATGCTGGAAGATTTATTTGAGAAACTCAGCGAACTTAATGTTCCTCCAAGGGGAGAGCACGAATATTTTACGCTGAAAGATAAAATTCAGGCTTTCAAGAAAAAATTAAGCATTTATAAGAATAAAGTAGAAAATGACTCATTTGAAATGTTTTCATATACGTACGATTTTACTGTTGATAATATGCTTGGTTTTGATTTGATCAAGCAGATAATAATTGATCATTTGGTATGCTTGGAAAACAATTTTCAGAAATATTTTCTACCGGAATTAAACAATAATCAATTAGATTGGATTCAAAACCCTTTTATCATGGATATGGGAAATGTGAAGCATCTCTCGTTGAAAGCCCAAGCCTCAAACTTGAATTTTCAAGGAAAATCTTGAACACTTTTGGCTTGGTGTTAAAGCAGAATTTCCAATATTGTCAGAATTAGCGATGGCAGCTCTTCTGCCATTTACTACCACCTATTTATGCGAATCGGCATTTTCGACAATGAAGACAATTAAAACCAAATACCGCGCAAGTCTTAAGAACATCGAGATTGCTATGAGACCAGCAGTGACAAATATTAAGCCACGGCTCGAGTTTCTGTGTCAGAATAAGTAACCACAGCCATCCCATTAAAGGTAAAATTCTTATCATTTGTCAGCCTTCAGTAAAATTTTCTTTGGAATTTCAAATTTGATATTACAAATTAATTGATATTTTTTTTATTTTGCATTTTCTTACTTATATTTTGCATGTCAATATACTATATATACACATTTTTAATATAATATATTATTTGAGGAAATTTTCATTTTTGTTATTTTCATACACTATTTTTTAGTTAACATAATTCTTTAATGATATAACTATACTTATATTTGAGGTACTTTATTTTTTCGCTCAAACCGGGTTTGCGCAAAAAAGTACGCGCCCAAACCAGTAAATCGACTATATACAGTTTTACCATCAATCGCATTTATGATATTGAGTGAAGGGTTGTGAAAAAATGTGTCTGGGCCAAAGGGGTCGCAGATGAAAAAAGTTTGAGAAGCCCTGATGTAGAGGACCTACGCAGTGCGTAGTGATATGGGATTGTTTGTTTACTTCAGGTCTCAGGTTAGGATGAATCAGTAATATACGTGGTGTGTTCTCATGATAGTTCTAGGAGAAGCCTGGAACTGTTTTCTCCTGATGGTAAAACCACTAACGTCGCTTAAAAAGAGGTCTTGCCTTAAAGTTTGTTGGTTTATCTCCTTCAATTAATACAAATTCACAGTAGAATAATTACACCACATTGCATTTTTTTTATTCTGAAGAAACATCTTTTATCGACTATAAAGTTTTCATCGTGGTAATATCTACCTATTATGTTGCGTAGTTTCTTCTCTGTGGAGGAAATTAAAAAATCTGGGATTAAAAAAGTTATTGCTTTAGTCGGTATGTTTTAAAAACTGACATTAACGATAGCGAGGCTGTGGGAAAAAAACTAGTTATTAATAAGTGGTTAAGTGTAAGAAAAGGCGCTGGCCTAAACTTCATTCAAATAAAGAATGTATTTTAGTATTGTTATTATTATAATTATTATTATTATACTATTACTACTACTATCATTATCATCATTATTATTACTATTATATTTTTGGCATTTCCTAGTAGAGAAATTTTGTATTTATTTGAGCTAACATTTACATTAATGATTATATACAGTACCGGTATTCAAACAGATAACTTCTTCCATTAAGGTGGGATGGAAGGGGACGCGGAAAAAGGCGAGTGTTTTTTGCAGTTTTTATAAAAAAACTTTTTTTTTTCCAAAATAAATAAAATATTGCTTCAGTAAAAACATAGAGTTTAATTTTCTTCACATGATGATATCAACAGTTCCTATCTGTCAAGAGCATGGTGGCATTACCTAATGAATTTTTTAAATGAAGGGAAAATGTTTGTCATTAAATTCCAGAATACCCTTGACAGATATTAAAGAAATGTTCAGGTCGCCATATAAAGAAAATAACAAACGTAATGAATATTAATTGTATGCACCATTTCCATTAATATAGAAGATTGGCAATAACTATTAACAGAAAGTAATGCAATATGTTCGTAAACTAAGCATATTCACAAAAAACTGAAACTTTCTTAGAATCAAGAATTAATAGCCAGAGCTATTATTTATGCTTATTAGTGGGAATTACTCCATCTAGATATCATATTTTGAAAATTGAAAAGTGACACCTGGACCTGGTCCCGGGTTCGATTCCCGTGTCCAGGTGTCATTTTTCAATTTTAAGAATTTCTTAGAATCATTCCAATAGCAAACGTTAAATCTAATTCACGTTTCAGGTTAAAATGTTATTATTTATTTTCACGCCCCAGCAGGCACCATTCCCTGCCCTCGACTGCCAGTATAGCAATTAAAACAACGTTCTCAAAGTAGTTGTTGTGCTAGGGGGACCACGCCCGAGGATGAGGAAGGCGTGGTTCCGTCAATCATCCGTTATCCATCCTGGTGTCCCCATCACAAGATACACATTAGATTTTCTGGCCATAAAACACAAACATCTTTTTACTATTGAGTTTTTAGACGAATTTGACTTATTTTAATGTTTAGCTAAGGGATTTTACTTATAACATTATTAGGAAAAATTATTTAAGTTGATTTTATGGAAGTCAGATAAGGTTTGAATATTTGACTATAGCTATTGGCCTAAATATCATAATAGATAAGACACACATATATATAAAGAGTGGTCCCCAAAATTCAAAATTGCTATTCTCTCGATCTTACCTCTTCCCTAAATGTGGTCTCCTTCATAAATATAGTCCAGGTGTAAAATTTGAATGAACGGTCATCTTAATGTTAAAAGTTCGCAAATGATGTTCGCATTTCAGTATTTTAATCATGATCTCACACGAAATTGTTTTTGCATTACTATAAATGGTTTCTTCTAGTTTCATTATGCCTTTACCAACTAGAAGAAAATAAGAGTTATACTTTTAAGCCTACACATTAAAAATTGTTTGGACCGGTAACAAATTAACTTCTATGGGTGTAGTAACTTGTTGTCTCTAATATTTTATTATATATCATAAAATAAAACTATTATGGGAACGAGACTACAGTTATCCGATAATGGCTACGTTTCTGGGAGTGAGCTCGAATTATAACACCTCAGGAATACAATGCTACTAACAAGCTTCACAAAAAAATAAATCTTGAAGCTTTGGACAGGACTTAAAAAGGCTTCTAAACGAACATCTGAAACTCAAAGAAAAAATAATAGTATTTGTTCATTGCGGCAAATCTATTTGACATTTATCGTGGTCAAGTATTTGACCGAATATGATGTAATGAATACAATGAATTCCTCAAAGTCCAAAGAGAGAAAGGTTGTCCAGAATGTGTGATGGTGTTGACATTTAACTGGAAAACTTTATTCAATTACTTCCTCATCTGTTCTCACGAGGGTGAGTTTGACTCCGTTCCAGATCCACCGCCTTACAGATATATTTTGGAAGCGCCGGGGATCGAACCCGGTACCTCTGGATCTGTAGCCAGGAACTCTGACCACTAGACCACAGATGCGGTCACACAACTTGTCAAACCTTCCGAAAATACCATGTAAAGTAACCTTTAGTTCCAACTTCAGTTACAAATTATCCGTTCCAACGCATCGGGATGAACATAGGTGAGTACCACAATTATGTGTTCCTGGTCATTAAATATGGTTTCTCCGAGTGACTGGATATAATGTCTCAGTGAGGCCAATCAGAACACGAGATGGTTGGATAATTAAAGAATATCTTTAGCATACACGGAATTCCACTGGCCATCAGATGTAAAAACGTTCCATTAAACAATAATAATATGAATAACTTTTCCACGGCAGGTGGTTTCCGAATAAAGACATCCAGTCCCCACTATCCTAGATCCAATGGGTTGTTATAGAGAGGAGTGGCTATTGTGGAGGATATGGAAGGAACAGAGTACAGGAGGAACTCTATTTCTATCTGAGCTAGGAAGGTCCCACCTGCAACCCAGAAGCTACAGCAAGAACCGTCAGCAGATTCAAAATCCGTCGTCGCCCGACGTTCACCAGACAAATACCAACAAGAGCCATTGCCTTCACCGAGTGATTCAATCTCCCTATCACTTATCAGTCTCTTCACAGAGCACCAACTGTGTCCCCACCAAGTAAGACGACCCCGCAGATAGCTTCAACCAGGGAGTCTAAGGAACTAGATAACAACCAAACTCGACAGAGTGGGACGATGTCGGAACAGCCAGTGAAACTACCAAAAAGGTGAGCCTCGAGGTACTACTCTTGATAACCAAACCCATGGTGGCTGGCTCCAGGCAAGTTGTTCTACAACCTTGAGCCTGATATTGGTCGGTTGTAAGGGCCTTCTAGGCACAGTGCCGTCATAAGTTCATTACCCATCTAATATCGTATATTATTGTTGATATTTACTATGATTAGGAGACTAATATAGTTCATACATTTTAATAAAAACTACTACCTGCTTATTAACAACAGTTACTTTTTATTTCTAAGCTTTAATGTGTCTATACTCATGGTTCAAAATAGTAATTCAATTAATGATTAGATAGGTCAGTTATGTGATTACTAATGACTAGCTGTAGTGAACGACAGTGCTGTTTTGGCTAAGAGAACATATGTTTCCTACCTGAAATCTGGAGTTAAGCCCCCAATAAATAAGCTAGCTATTTTGATTCACTTGAAGGGTTTTAGCGCCAATAAAATACTTGTGTTGTTTCATAAATTTATTATAAATATATTTTTGGAGTAAACTAAATATTTATTCAAATATTTAAGTTTCATCTTTGGTACATAATATATATTTATAATGAAATTTATTAAACTAGGAAAACAATAATAATATATGTAGTAAATTGTGTCCGTTTTAACCAAGAATAAATTATCAGCATATATATATATAATTATGTAATTATGTAAATGAAATTATGTAAAAATCATAGACATATATATATATACGTCTATGATTTTTACATAATTTGGTCCGTTATTTAGCATGGTATTCGTACTGTCAAAAATTTGTTAGTTTGAATTTTTGGTATACTAAATATTTTTGTATAACTAGACGTCAATGCTAATGTTTATTTATTTCCCCTGTTGGAACAAATTTCTACCAACATTAATTGATTTTTGGTTGCTAAATTTTTGATGCAAACTAATAATTATTTTATTTTTTCCTTTATGATTGACTTTGAAATTATTCAAAACATATCTACTTTTTGTATTTGTTCATCTCCCAAGTAAAATCTGAAAAGAGCTAATACTGTAATCTGTTTTAAAACATGAGTTTGTATTCCCGTGCCAGTACCAGCGTAGTTCAGTAGAATAAAAGTCACCGACCGACTGATGGATGGATGTGTTACACAGGATATTTACTACGACTGCCCCTCCCTCTTGCCGACCTAACCCCCACTTTTAATTTCCTAATGTAAATCCTAATTTCCGGGAGTCATTTCGTCATATCGAATAGTAGAGAGCTTTAAAAGTTCAAAGAAAAAGTATCACATACATTTTAAAATAAATTTTGAATTCAAATAATTGACTTCTTAAATTACTAGAAAATGTTTACAGTTTACAGAGCTATTTGGATTTTTCATTTAAACTAACTATGATGGTAAAAACTTAATTGCATTTTAATATTCGCTTCACTAATAACTAACCTATTACTTTTTGGTTTAAATATTTTACAATAATTGTATAGATATGCACATATATCAGCTCGTAACGTTAAAATTAATATAAACTAGGATAATATGCTCACATTCTCACCCCTAGCATATTTATGATTATATAATATAAAGGGATTTTGGTAGGAAGAAAGAGTTTGTACCCGTCCTGTGTCCTTAAAGGACAGGGGCAGGACGTACAAAATAACAACAACAAAAAACAACAAGAAAATTGCAGTGACCCATGTGAACAATGCTCTATATATATATATATATATATATATATATATATATATATATATATGTGTGTGTGTGTGTGTGAATTTTATCCAGCCAGACCGCTTCACATATATATCTGAGTTCTTTAAAAAAGAATATAAGTTGACTGGCAAGAGGTAATTTTCATTATTGTGACTACATCTGTAACTTTTGGGCTGGATGACACAAAGATAAATCAGAGGAGAACGATAAGAATATAATTTATTTAAATGAATATTATAGGAGTTTAAACAATACAATATATATGTTTCAAAAATAATTATTAACTTTAATACTGCAACAAGATATGTAAATTCGTAAGAATAATAAAAAATTATTACGATTATAACCCTCACGAGTAACACTTAGAAATATTCAGTTAAACTACACAAACCAGCTGTGCCTCATTTAATCTCTCTGATCTTTAAATGTAAATAACAACGATTGCAATATATGTATATACAGGAACTGATGATAAATGGTTAAGAAAGATCAAAATGATATGTAATAAACAAAGATTGCGTCAATAACCAGATTACCAATCTATGTATATATATATATATAAAACTATTCCATTTAACTAGAAACAAATATTAATGCAGAAGGACTACTAAACTATCATTTTTAAATATAGAAAACAATATATTAAATAAATATAAACTAACAAACAACAGTTAGTTTGACCAAGTTTCCTTGATATCAAATCAAATATGCTGCAAAGGCTGACATAGACTTTCCTAAACATTTAACCTTATACGTCTTCATGTATTCTAGGATGTCTAATAATAGAATCCTTAAAAAAGAGGACAAAAAAAGATATGCCAATCGACAGCAAACATTACGAAATTATTATCATAAATATGTAAATGGTAGTCTCAGAAAGTGTAATGTCCAAATATTTACGAAAGATAGACGAAATATTAATGTTAAAGTCTTGTCAATTAGTATTTAGAGTCATTCTGAAAGAACATTATTATAAATCAAGGACAAAGTATAATTTCCGCCGAAATCCATATTCTGAAAAAGAAATGCCTGAGTGTTGGCAGAAAAAGTTTGAAAGATTCAAGAAAGCAAACAAATTTTAATTTAATGTAATCCATGATAAAAAAAAAAGTAATATAACAAAATATATCCACTCCGAAACAATATATTTAGAATAGACAGGCCGAAAGAGAATTTCGACAAGCTTACATTTTTCAAAACAGTAAAAAGTAATTGTTCTCGGTGATAATCCAAACAAGAGTAAAGAACAAGGGGAAAATTACCAGTTTATATTCAAACCGCAGTTCAGCTTGAAACTTCATAGACCGGGTTGGCTAAGAAGATTCTGAAACACGGTAATATCTTCCACGAGTTTCTAAGGCCTGTCTGTGGCAGAGCATAGAACTAACTCGTATCCCAGCAGTTCCTTTATGCCGGGATCACGATCAACTTAACTTTAACTTAACGTAATGTTCACTTAAAGTTAACAACTTAAGAAAACAGATGTGTGATCACGATTCACGTAACTTAAAGTAACAACTCGAACCAAACATCTTCATTCTCGAGTATAATCTGTGATTTGTACTATTTGTAAAGTGATGGATGATCTGTGAATGTTTACAGTTTTCAATCAATATAATAAATATCTACTACTAAACATTTTAGATAAATTTAGTTTTCCTATTTTAGTTTAATTATTTTTTTCAATATCTGATCACTAGATCTTAGTCTAAAGAGTAAACATTGGTCATAAAACCAACAAATGAATTACTAAATAGCCCTGTTGAAGTCACTCGCATAATGATTGGCTGGCTAGATCAAGTGATACCCTTCAAGTAACGTTCGCTTAAAGTAAAAGACCTCCCAGGACATCTCTTACGTTAAGCTAACTGCAAGTCAACGTTAAGTTAACTGCATCATCATCGCCTCCATTTAAACACACTAGGAGATCCTTTACGTTAAGTTAACTTTAAGTTAACGTTAAGTTGATCGTGATCCCGGCATTAGTCAGCAGGGATTATCGGTGTGGCTCGGACGTACTTTACTTCTCTGGTGATTATGTTGATGTTATGTTATATGGAGCAGTATCTGGTCAAATAATGGCAGAGGTGAGTACTATTTATTATAGTTAAATGTTTTTTATATTTAATATCACTGTTCTAGTTTCTTCTAACTTCGATGAGTAAATATTATCAATATATTATTATATTATTGTATCTTGTAACGTAATCTATTTTACAAGTTTTAGAATATTAATTTTTTTTTCCCCTCAACATTGATAACATTTTACTAAATTGTCACCATTAGGTCTATTTGAAGGGTATTGATATGTATATTTTGTTTGTTTTTTCTTTTAGCACCGTGTCTCCGCTCGGGATATAAGCTAGTTTTGATATTATCTGCCATTAGTTACAACTGTAGATTGCATGAGTTGGCATGTGGATATATTAAAGTAGTTTTGAGTAGCCTTTATACAGGGGCGGCCCGAGGTAAAGTTTGCCCCAGGGCGGGATTGATTTAGGATATGCCACCCCGGATAATATAGTTCATTCACCATAGGATTGGTGGTAGTTGTCAGCCATCAAAAACTACCAGATACACTCTCATGTATCCATCCGCCAAACCAAATGATTAGCAAGAGCACTTTTGAAAGTCAGAACTTTAGTAACAAACCATTTGTTTTTAATTATGTTGTTCTTTTAACCGTTTTTACATCTTCTGCTAGCTGTCAGCTACCACCATTCCTAACTTAAAGTAGCCTGGGCGTGATAGAAAAAAATTATTCAAGGGATTATTTTTTTAATTTATTGGAGATATTTAACGTGCACTTTCTGAACCGACTGATAATATCAGCACACGACTTATAAAATAACTTAAATCTAGGACAGACACAACACCCAGTCCCCCAACCGTTAATTCATCACTGTTAAAGAGTAAACTCACATTCAATCAATGATACATTTTCTGGGTTACGAACCTGGGACCCTTAGTTTAGTAGACAGATGCAATACTGGCTGAGCTAAGGTGTCGGACTAATAGAAGGGAAATTCCACAGATGGTAGTCATACTTCGAATGTTTCACTGAGAGATTGTACAAAATTGGCTAACATTATGAAGAATACTATTTTATAACAAGTTTTAAGTTTTGTAGGCATGTTTTTCTTTTAATATTTTATTATAACAAACAGTTTGATATAGTGAACGGCTTACGAAATAAATGCAAAAACAGTCTTAGAACATTTTCTCAAGATGACAAATAAAATAATCTTTAAGAGTGGCACTATGTTCTATTTTATTCAACACAAAAAACTATATTAATATGTAGAATCTCATATTAGTACCAAAAAATTAACAACTGCCCTTCTTAGAAACTCCACTATAACTTGGAGTTGTTAGGTTTAGGGATTATTTTACTATCACATTGCTGCGTTAGGCTCGGGTATTATTTTACTATCGCCCCCAGATTACGTTAGGTTTGGGGATTATTTTACTATCACGCCCCGACTACGTTAGGTTTGGGGATTATTTTCTTATCACGTCCAGGCTACGTTAGGTTTAGAGATAATTTTCTTATCTCACCCAGGCTACGTTAGGTTTGGTGATTATTTTCTTATCTCGCCCAGGCTACGTGAGGTTTGGGGATTATTTTCTTACTACGCCCAGGCTATGTTAGGTTTGTAGATTATTTTCTTATCACATCCAGGCTACGTTAGATTTGGGGATTATTTTCTTACTACGCCCAGGCTAGGTTAGGTTAGGTTGATGCTCTGTTTAGCGCCCCCCCCCCCTCGAGCTGGTGGAGTCCCGGGCAACTGTCCCGGGCAACCACTAGGTTCACCCTACCCTTAAGGCACCCCTGCCTCTATATCTGTCAGATAGAGTCCTTCCATTATAATCCTAGTATACTAATTGAATCGAAGACCTAACTTGTTACAAAAATGTGATCTTCTTCAGACCTGAGCTAGGCTCCCCTCTTATGTTCAATCACTCTTACCTCCTAACCACATAAATTCATTATTACTATTCGTAAATTAGAAACTATTAGTGTGAATTTTTCTATTTTTCTGTTTATGTATTTAAATAGAGCATTAAGGGACAGGCGAATTAATTTTCACGGGGTAGTTAAATTCCTTTCACTATCCTAGTTCAATGGTCAATAAACTTGTATTTACTAATCTAATATCTTTAAAATACGGAATATTCTCGATTTCTTGGAAGATCTTACTCCCCACACAAAAAATAGCCTAGCTAAAGCGACCTAAAGTATTTGTGACATTTGCTTGAAACATAATTATATTTTGAAAAGTGAAAAATTACACCTGGACACGGGAATCGATTAATTAACTAATGACCACGCCAGAATCAATATAACTCGCGTTCTTAGTGTAAGACACACCCATCATCATTTTCTCTTTTTCTAAATCTCCAACAAAAAGAATTTGCTAACAATATAATATATTCTAGTTTTTGTAGTTGTTAATTAACATAGCAGGCGTATGGGTAGTAAGACGTGGTGCTTAAGAAAATTAACATAACATTAAAAATTCGCAAGTTACTCTGAAAAAGATGGCCTTCACAGTTTCCCCCAACCATCTTTTTACAGGTGAAAGTGTATCCTTGGCACAATTCTACTTTAGGAAAGTCGTGCTACGCTAGTTCTTAGTTGATGGACGGACCCTTCCTCGAGAGCCACGGAGTTGGGGAGTGACTCAAGTTGGAAGGGGCACACACACGCTCACGCAAAAACACGAGGTGTGGCGGTGAAAAGATAACAATGACTCCAGTTTTCATAATAAATTGAATAGAGGTAATTATTATGATGCATATGTTAAGAAAAAGAATTTTTTTTAAATAAATAAACCTAAATTAATCAATATTATAATTTATTTTATGAGTAGTAAGATCATCATAAAACGTTTGTAATCGAATTGTTTTAATAAATAAACCTAGATTAATCACTGTCATAATTTATTTTATAAGTAATAACATCATCATAAAACGTTTGTAATCGAATTGTTTTAATAAATAAACCTAGATTAATCACTGTCATAATTTATTTTATGAGTAATAACATCATCATAAAACGTTGGTAATCAAATTGTTTTAATAAATAAACCTAGATTAATCATTGTCATAATTTATTTTATAAGTAATAACATCATCATAAAACGTTTGTAATAGAATTGTTTTAATAAATAAATCTAAATTAATCAATGTTTCATAATTATTTTATAAGTAACATAAATAGGCCTAATAACATTATCATAAAACGTTGGTGGTGTAGCTATAGCTACCTCCCACCCTAATACAATACATCATCTAGCGCCTACTAATAAATAGCCCCCGAGTATTGGGAATGGTTAAGGCGTGTATTAAGCATATATGAAATACTTGCACAAACCTACCTAAATGTACTTACAGTTGAATCCATTAAAAAGTCACCAGTAATATAAAATGATTGTTTTATAGAGTTTATATATTTTTTTAGTTTCACTGTTCCTCCTCTTTCACTTGTATCTCATCTTCATCAATGTTTACTCTAAACTAGTTTTGGCTACACCAGTTCATAAACCATGATGGGAAACATGTTCATTATGTGGTGTGCCCGCTATTCGCACGGAGAATCTATAAGTAGCGTTGTTCTTTTTTAGAATATAAACTAAACCAAAGGAAAAAATAAACAAATCTTAATTTTTTTTAAATATCAATCTTTTGTTGATATAAATTAAATATAAAAAGTAGGCAGGCTGACTAAAACATAATGTCAAAATAAGGATGTAATCTAAATATATGAAATATTTGTTTAAAAGCGAATATAAGATAAGAATTCATATAATATATTGTTACTGTTTTTATATTTTTTTTAAGAGCATCACAGTTCAACTCCATGGTGTGAGCTTTCAAGCGAGCTATACCGACCAAGCGGCCGCCACCGTTAGTGATGATAGTGCCAACATTTGCGGATAGATGGTGTCATTTAGTCAACACAATGAGCACTCCAGCCATTAATCTTAGTTTTCTAAGCCGTAACTGCTACTTGTTTACTAAAGTAGTTCCTCATTTGTCCTTAAGAGGCTGATTCTGACCACATACCAGACCCACTGCTTCACAGATAAATATTTGAAGAACCAGGGATTGATCCCGGGACCTCTGGATCTGTAGCCAAGAACTCTGACAAGCAACAAAATTGAAATAACGGACTGTTATAGATATATACTGTTCCCTGCACTCACCTGCCATATTTCTATTTTCTACCACACCAAGAAGTTTAATTTTATGATAGCGTGTGAAATTTTGATAACAAAATATTTTGTAACCAATTTTCAAATTTTTAAGTATTTTCTGATTATCTTGGGTTGTCTTTATAACAACTTGCAAATAAATCAAATTCATACCGCAACAAAAAGCTTTTTTTTTACACACGTTTTGAAATTGAGCAGCCACCCACTTCCTCTCCACACCCATTTCACTGAACCCTGTTTTAAAACTAAACATTTTCAAACTTTTCTTGTTAATTGGGGCTATCTCTCTAAATATAAGTATATATTTCAATTTTCTACATTATGGGAAGTATTCTATTATATTAGCTTTGGAAGTTTCCACTTTACAATCCATTTCGAAAAAAAAAAAATCAGAGTGTTTGAGATAGCTCCTATACCTACATGCCTGACAAATTTAAATCTTCTACCTAAGTGAAAAGTATTTTTTTATAGATATTTTTGAAATTTCAAAACACCCATTTCACAACCCCCACCCCTTAGAAAATTCATATATATAAAATATATTTTGATATTTGAACTATTTCCATTACATTCCTAGCCAATTTTTTTTATCCCACTAAAAAGTTGTATCTATCTGCTAACTATCCCCCCTCCCCACACCTTCGTTCTTTCCCGGAGTTAGATTTTAAATGTTTAAATTAACAGACCTTTATGCTAATTTAGAGAGGTATATTTAACTTTCTTCTGAATTTTAGTTTCATACCACACTGGGAAATAGCCATTTAAATTATTTTAGTTTTGAAAATTTTGAATCCACACTCCCCCATCTTGATGATTCCAACTTAGAAGTTTTATATTTAAATATTTAATTGATTATCATAGATATACTTTTCTTGACTGTTAAATATCAATGTTCTATCTCACCTAAAGTAATTAGTATATTTATAGTACTCAAATCCTAATTTCCTGAAGACCTGTCTTGAAATTTCCCATATTTGGACTTTTCTGGTTGTTTGGGGTGATCCCTCTATCTGCTTGCCCCTTTACAAGTATGCAAATATTTAAACTTTCTACCACACGGGAAGTATTTTATTCCATTCATTTTGGACTCTTCCTTCCCCATTTTTAATGCTTCAGTTAGATTTTTTTTTTTCAGAATTTTTGGGTAGCTCTTAAATCTCTCTGACATATTTTAATCTTCAACCACAGTGAGAAGTAATTTTTTATAAAGGTTTTGGAGATTTTGGAGGCCCCCGCCAACCCGACCAATTTCACCAATTCTGACTTGAAATTTTCGAATATTTAATAATAATTTAAGTATTTAAGTAATCCCACTACATTATTGATTTTTTATCATCTGAAAGTGTGACCTTCTGCTAATATATAACCCTTCTTCTATTACCAGGAGTCTCAACTAAAAATTTGAAATGATTAGTCTTTTATGATTACTAGGAATGGTCCACTTCGCTTACCTTCCTGTCGAAATTAGCTTTAAATTAAAAAATTGTTGAACCTTCTCCCCTCAACTCTGACTTTGAAGTTTCATATTTTATTAATTAATAGATAATTTAAAGTGGTAGCAGTGGTGTTAAATTTCAATTTTCTACTTCACCTATAAATATTTGTACACTACAGACCGCTTGGGAGACTCTTTGACAAGAATCCTACACTATTTACCCACCGCAAACTGTCCCGAATCAAAGGAAATGGTTTAGATGAGTCTTGTAATGCTAAATTGAGAGCATACTCTGCACAATGAATATATAATGTTAATGGATGCTCTGCTAGTATTCTTGTTTTCACTCCAATTTTAACACCCGCCACGTTGGAGGCACCGTCGGAGCATTGTCCTCGTAGATAGTTTAAATTCAAACTGAGGTGGAACAGTGCATCTTTGATTAAATTAAACAATGACTATCCAGTCCTTGATGATGTTTCGTATAATCCAATTAACACCTCATGTGCCACAAACTACAATTTACCTCTGACAAGACGTGTATTAATCACAACTTGTGAATGTGAGGAATGCCAGGCCTCTACCGTGGTTCGGATTCCACGTTAAACTGTAGGTCCTCCATTTCATTTCACAATCACCCTACCATTGCACATTAGCGCGTATAACCTGAATGGGTAGTAAGACGCGGTGCTAATAATAATAATAATAATAATAATAATAACTACAATTTGGATATTTTTTGACAATTGCTCCTTGCCACTAATGTCACTTGTTTCTTCAACTATTAGAGAAAATTCTTTTCAATTTTTTTTATTATTTCAACTTCATTGCGAAGAATATCATGAGAAATGATTTTTACGATTTCATTTTGGATATCAGATGAAGTGGACAATTTTTTGCTGCGTCGAAAAATGTGAGGTTCTGGAATTTCATTTTCCCTCCAGAGGAGTAGCTGAATGAAATTTCCTTCATCACTATCATGAGCCCTAATCACTAATCCTTGATGGACTAAAAACAAAGCTGAAGTAGTGATCGGTTTTAAAGCAACATGGTTTTTAGCTTGTTCATGAATTGCTTGTTCTACTCTTTTGATAGCATTCCTCTTTATTGTTGCTAATTTATCACTTGACTGTGCAGTATGCATAATGGTCCACACTCTTCGGGCTATGTTAAAAACAGAGCAGTACCACGTCACTGGGAGGATGAGAGCAATGAACATCCGATCACGTGCCAGCCAATCAGCGCCCACATGTCCATCTGAAGCTATTAAACACGCTCCTTCTGTACTATGTTGACGACTTGACGACAGTAGTCAGTAGACAGTAGTACGTGAGGCTAGTTATGCTCATTTTATAGTGCATTTACTTTTGTGATAATATATTAATTTACTTTTTTTTTAAGTAATAAAGGATCAGAAACGTGATACATAAAAAATCTTTTCGATAGCCGATAAAATGAGTCATTTACGGCTAAAAAAATTACTCAAATTCTTAGCAAAAGTGCTTATTTGAATATGATTGGGAAAGTTAAGAAGTCTAAAGAGGAACAATCCAAAAATTACCCGAAGCATATCAGCGTTTGCGCAGGTATGACGTTGTTTCTATAGGAGATGTAGAAAAGCCGATAGCTCCTATGTAAGCACAGAAGAAATATTCCAAATATTTCATGACGCTCACATTTTTATTGGTCATGGTGGAAGAAACCGCATGAAAAAGGAGTTAAAAACAAAAACATCATGAGGGAGATGAATGTTATTTATTTGAATGTGTGAAATTTGTAAAAAAAGTAATACGAAGAAGGGCTTGGTAGTCAGTTATTTATAAAATGAACTCAAGATGTCAGGTTGACCTGATTGACATGCAGTCTCAAGCAGTTGGAGAATTCCTATATATCAGGATCATCTCATTAAATTTGTGCGTACATGATGTGCTGAAGAAGTAGAGTATGTTCTCTAAGAAATATTCACGATATTATTTGGTGTACTAAGTATTTTGCAAAGTGATAATGGTAGGAAATTTGCTAACAATATTATTAAGAAACTTTGTCGTGTGTGATATGAACTGAAGCTGGTGCATGGAAAACCTAGCCACTCACAGAGCCAAGGCTCAGTCGAAAGGGCAAACCAGGATGTTGAAAACATTCTCAGCTCTTGGTTAGATACTAACAACTCTAATAAAAGATCGGAAGGGTTAAAATTTATGAAAAACAGAGGACATCACACCGGTATAAACTGCAGCCCTTACGAGTCAATGTTTGGTTTAAAATTTAAGGTTGGTTTAAAAAGTTCCTTACCGACAGAAGCATTGACCAGCATAAATATAGAAGATAATTAATTTGAGTCACTCTTTAAAAGTAATGTCAATTATGAAAATCAGAGCGATCCAGAAGAAGAAGGAACTGATATTGTTGAAGCCAACGGATTCTCCATCAATGTCAGAATCAAATAATGGTGCAACTGAGGAACTTCAAAAATCGTCTTTGCATGCGATTTTGTCTTCTGAAAATGACTTGACCACAAACGTTAAAACAGCCGAAATGTTATTGAATGCAGACAAAAAGCATTCACTTGTTTAAAAAGCAAGCACAGAACATGATTGCCATCTCAAATTTAAAATACCTACCCGCTAATGTAGGTGAAACTGTAAGGTTTCATGCGGTCATGGGATAAATATTTTAACTGTTGTCGTCGTCACTGAAATTAAAAATGGCAAGTTAAACCAATTTTATTCAAGAAACCAATTTAAT
This sequence comes from Timema genevievae, assembly GCA_902155825.1. Taxonomy (NCBI): domain Eukaryota; kingdom Metazoa; phylum Arthropoda; class Insecta; order Phasmatodea; family Timematidae; genus Timema; species Timema genevievae. The sequence goes on along the minus strand of CABFWO010001507.1, from coordinate 106,890 downwards.
CTTTGCAGAGAAAATTTCATTGCTGCTGAAAAAGTACCAGATGTATAAATTTCACTTCGGACATGTGCAAGAATGTCATCGATTTCTGGAGGCCAAGGCAGCAGATGCAGCTGCATAGGTGGATGCAATTCTGATAGATACAAATGTCAAAAAGAAAAAATTATGTGTAATTCTAAATGTCACTAAAGTCTGAATAATTTCTCCAATAAATAAGTTTGATAGTAAAAGAAATTTAATTACAAGATTGAAAAAAAGTTGTAATTGAAAGTAAACAATCATTTTTTAATTTTACCCTATTTTTAAATATTATAAAAGCCTAATGTTTTATTTTAACAAATCGTTTTAGAACAATTCAGTTTTATTGTTTTGTGTTTTCTTTTATACAAAAAGAACCAATATTTGAGTTAATATTAAATATATATATATATATCGTTGTTTGAATGTTGTGTAAATAAATTGGTTTAATTAGGAGTAGGTTTGTCAGATTAATATTTTGTATTTATGTAGAAGTAAGTATTGTTTTGTAATTTTTGATAATTAAAGAAAAATAAATTCAATTTAATTTTTTTATTAGTTAAAAAATCTACACAATAACTAACAAAATCATTTGAAAAACAACAGATTAATAAATAAAAAATATTATTAAAAATTATATTTTACATAGAGTATGACGCATTATGCATACTTCTCGTTCAAAATGATAAATCTATCACCTTGCCCGACTATGTTTCGGCGTACAGCGCCGGGCGAACACAGATATTCAATCATGCGTGTACAATAAGTTGCATAGGAGCTGGGTGCGTGGCACTGCATATGTAATAATGTCAGAACGTATTCGTATTTCTAGATGGACTGGTGTATTACTTACTATTAATTGTGGTATGTTCTGCTGCCGTGCTCCAAGCTGGCGAGGTGTGTAGTGCCGCGTACCTAACTCCTATGCAACCTGTTGTACACGCATGTTTGAATAGCTGTGTTCTCCCGGCGCTGTACGCCAAAATTGGGACGCAATTTAATGGTACTAGCATAACTCTCCGGATATAAGTGTATATGGATTTTCTATTATTTTTGATTCAAACAAACTATATGTGCAGATTGGGCTATGATTTTCCGAGCACTCTGTATATGCGATGGTCCATGAGTTGAAGAAACACCTATTTAGCTCATATTTCAATCTATATAAAGAATTACCTCTAAAAACGTCCCAATGTATTCTGTATAATGTGGACAAAGAGACCTTTGACCCGTCTCGTTTAGTATTCATAGAATGAAGCACTTTCGACTTAATGAAAGCAATTAACTCTGCACTAATCAAGGTTCAGCCAACTATCAACTTGATTTTTGACTTGATTAACATGTTAAATTAAAGTTGCTTTATCGTTTGAACAGCATTCCGTCGAATCTGCTCCAGTTCTGGTAAATCTTCATTGGCTTCAATATAGGCTAGTACAAGTTGTTAATAATAATATAATTGTTGTCCTGCATGGAAGTAGTGGGGTGGGGTTGAGTAGTTATGTTACTTTCAAGAGTGTAGTTGTAAGATCTGGACACATTTGAAATAGTGTGGTTGTGAGATATTATGATTGCAATTTAAATAATACTTGAGTTATTGGTCTTACAATGAACAAGAAGCTGTGAGTTGTTGTTTTGTTTTCAATAATGTATAAGTTGTTTTATTTTACCACGTTTGCAAGAACGTAGAAGCTGTGGTATATTTATACAAGGAAGAAGGTTTTGAGAGGTGTTATTAAATCTGTAGAATATTTTACCTAGCTATGAGATATGTGTGCAAGAGTGGATGATTTGTAGGTTATTGTTTGGTTTACAAATCTATAGATTGTTTGTGTTATTGGTATGATATTAATATATAAAATACAAGTTTATATTTGACTCATTGTAAGTTGGTACTTAGTTTCGAAGCGCGGAAAAAAAAACTTCAGTGATAAGGGCAAAACTTTTCTTAAGGGTATATGACTCAAAATTAATAATATCATAATTAAATATATATATTAGTAGGTCTTCTTAAACCAAACTTGGATCAGTGTATTAAATATAGCTAAATGTATATTTTAAGTACAGTGTTTGCCCAAAGTTTGAAATTTGGGTATCTAATGCAACAATTTTTAGAAAAACCAAATGATGCAAAGATTTCATATTTGGAATGTTAAAAGTACTTGAGGACCTTTATTAATGGAAATAAAAATTATTTCAATGAACCTTCAATCAATTGGGTAAAAAAATTGCCAATAAATGCAATATTCAGTTAATTATTTTGTATATTTAAACGTGTGTAATAAATGGGGGAAGTAAATCAATTAGTGCCGACTTCTTTTAACTTTATAATGGTATTCATTAACATTAATATTCAATCTGAAACTCATGAAAAATGATACGAGCTGAGGTGCTTCATATTTTGCCCCGGATTTTGAAAATATATCTGATACAAGCTCGCAATAGCCGAAACAGAATGGTCTGGTCAGATTATAGCAGACAACTCATCTCTTCTCACTCCAAGTCACTCACTAGTTGTTTGTCCTTGAAACCATAAATCTGTCGCCAGTGGTTTTGACATGTTTGTAAAGCTTATTGCCCTGACCCATCACCATATCTCTTTATGGATTGTTACCTGGTTTTCCACAATTTTCAAGTCAGTGTGGCAAGTGCGACATTGGTTAAAGGATTTCTTTCAGTGTAGCTGAGTGTAATTGCATTCAATGTCTTTAGGGATGTGTGAAGTGTAATAAATATTGGAAAGAACATTTTTATTATTTTAAAAAATGGCCCCACAAAAGTTTAAGTATGGTAGAAGAGATGTAAAGGGCAAAAGAAATAAGTATTCCAAGGCAATGAAACGCATTTACGAAGAAATTCGGAAAGCCCAAACATCTATTAAGTTGGTGAAATGACTTCAAACCTATATTATGTCATTGAACTTATATAATGAACATTTTTTTTAAAATTCTTTTGAAATCTGGAACCAAATACGGAACCTTCAACTTAGCACGTCAATACCTTACCACTGAGCTATCTAGGGCTAGGATCATTTATCGCTCATATTTTAATGGTTAGTTGGTAATAGATGTGTAAAATCATCGGCCATTTAATAACAATCAGAAACACACTACATCGTTGATTCATGGTAGCTTTATGCTGCCGTTTGAAATTATTTTATTAATTTTAAATGGTTTCTTGGATATAATTTGTAAAGCAGAAGTCACCAACCTTTATTTAGCTGCGGACCACATAAATGTTTTACTAAGACGCTGTAAACCCCTTATTAACTATTTAGCAAAAAAGTTTAGAAAATATTTTTAAGAATGACCTTGAACAAAGAATACAGCGTGAGATGAAAGCCTATATTTGATTTACCAATTGGAATCAAATTTGGGTATGGGGTTTTCATAAGGTTTCTCAGAGTTTTTTTTTTAAATAATCTATCCAACCCTAAAATTAATGGTAGTATTTTTTACTTAAGGGTGGAATGAGAAAAAATAGATTACATCAAACTTGACTCGATTAAAATTCGTATATATGTATTGTTTAATATTAAAATAAAGTGGAAGTTCTCATATCCTCATGATAATAACTTTGAGAAAAATATACATTCAAGGAAACTTCCAATTTTTTATCGTATCTCCTCACCTCTTTGAGATACGAAATAACTTATCATTTCAAAAATGAGGGCATATTAAATATAAAAATCATTATTTGAAATATATTTTTATAAAACCAATAGTTTCCGAATTATAAGTGTATATATATATATCGTATATATCGTATATATATATATGTATACGATATATATATATATCGTAGGTGAATTGGAAAATCCAGCCTATTTCAAAAGGCGCCCTCGATTCACAATGAGCCAGGCAAATTAGAAATTAATATTATATTTGCTTATCAGCCTGATAATTTTTAGGCTTATTGCAATAAGCCCAAGATAGTTAGTTAACTAAAATATACCTTTTAAGTAATGTATCGATAGTAAAGTTTACAAGTTGTTAAATTTTAAGGTGACAGATCATCTGAGTTTGCACATTCTCTGCTACAATATTCAATCTGCCACCGTTATGCCACTGTATATGTATCCCCATCGGCGTATTTTATTAGTACAGCTAATACTAAATATTTCTTAGTTAAATTTTAGTTCTGAAACATGGCTAGCAATACATTAGAGGGTCCAGTGGAGTTTCACTCCTCCAATAATATCCATTAGTGGTCAAACTATTGATCCAAGGCTATATATGCTCATCAGCGTAAATGGTTGCATGCTTATAACTGCATGAGATTTTACATTTGCATATTTAGCCATCATTCAACATTTATAAGATATCGTTTAAATTATATATATTATATAGGGTATATATATTTTAAACAATACATATTAAAAATTAATAGTCAGAGCTATTATTTATGCTTTTAGTGGGAAATTACTCCATCTAGATATCATATTCTGAAAATTGAAAAATTACACCTGGACATGGGAATTGAACCCGGGACCTTTGGCGTACTAAGCCAAAGGTCTCGGGTTCGATTCCCGTGTCCAGGTGTCATTTTTCAATTTTCAGAATATGATAAATACGTATTAAATTATATATATAACTATCCTATATATATAGGATGTTCGGAAACTCAAAGCCCAAACTGCACATATAACTTGTTTGAACCAAAAGTAATACAAAATCCCCATACACTTACATCCGGAAAGTTATGCTAGTACCATTAAATTGTGTCCAAAGTTGCGGCGTACAGCGCCGGAAGAGCATAGCTATTCAAGCATGCCTGTAGAACAGGTTGCATAGCAGTTAGATGCCCGGCATTGCACACCTCGACCTTTTGGAGTACGGCAGCAAAACATACAATTAATAGTAAACAACACACCAGTCCATTTAGAAACGGTCCTACATCACAGAAAGTGCTCGCCATTATTACATGTGCAGTGCCTCGCGCCTAGCTCCTATGCAACTTGTACACGCAGGTTTGAAGGTTGTATTCACAACCTATCACTAGAGATAGGGTAAATTCGCTTTTGCGAAAAACGCGAAAAGAAAAAAAGGTCGAAAATAGGGTATTTATAAGTTTTTTTTGCGTTTCATGGCATTTGAAAGTGTTTAGAGCGATTTTTATTTCGCGAATTAACGTGAAAAACGTGATTTTGAGAGTATTTTTAGCTAAATTATTCTATTTAGCGAAATAGACGCGAATTCCCTGAAAATGCTTTGCATTTAAATAAAATGCTGAGAATTTCTATAAAACGATGTTTTTCAGCGGAAATAAGTGATTAAAAAATCATTGAGTTTCACTCGTCTGTGTGCTTCAGCTCGGGTTTTACTCGCATCCTGTGCCTTCCACAGCCCATCCGGCTAATCGCCACATTCCGTTAGTCGTTGCTTTTATCATAAATCCTTTGTAAAGGCCCTAAAAACATTGACGAAAGACATTTTTACCTATTTTGCTACAAAATGCTAAATTATGCCACAAAACGCTAAATTTCCAATAATGAATGCTAAAAAAAACTAAAAATTAATGCTATTTTACCCTATCTCTACCTATCACCAATCCTCTGCCGTTCCTTTAAATAGGTAAATATTATTCTATCCTCACTCTTGACTCATTTTACATCAATTGTTTTAGTTGTTCATTTCACCGTTGCGTAAGGTGAGAGGACAAAGTGTCTTGCATTATATTTGTGTTTTAATAAATGACATGGGCGAATGAGGGGAAACAAATAAAGCATAATATTATTTAATAATATGTAGATTGTCATGGTATGCAAATTTAGTAAGGGGGTTAATTACTCGTTGTATAAAATCTGCATTTCTACAACGCCAATCAATCATTCAATGCTTGAATCTTTTTGTTAAATTCTACTAACTTTGTTTGCAGACATGAATACAATCGATTAGTTACGTTCTAGGTAGTAATAATCCTTGTTAAGGAATATGATATTCTGCTAAACAATTTTCTTAGAAGGACAAGATGGTTCTGGAGAAGGTGGGCTTACATCCAGGAAGCCAGGTGTATCTCCATAAATGGACACAGGCTCACATTCCCAGGAGATCAATATTGTTTTATATGCTGCAAGGGAACGAATACAGGGGTGGAGTTTGTGGGGGGCCAATCTCGCAGAGGTCAAAGATTAGTTTACCTGCAGTGTCACAGAACTCCCTTCATGCTAATGTCTCCATACAAATTAGACCAGATCGATCTCGCCTCAACGACTTAATTGTCGCAAGATTACATTTGTGCTGTACGTAGAGTACATTCCTTTCTACAAACTTTTTGAGTAAAATTAAGTTTTTAATCTAAATTCAAAGTCGTGCCTTGGAAAAAGAACTGATGCTATTATAGACTCAACCCAAAGTTGTACTACCAACACCCACATGTAACGCCACAACCGCTGTAGAAACTTAATATGGTGGTTGAACAGATGTATGTATAGCTTGACAGGTTCATCATAGTTCATCATGTCTAGTTAAATAATCATTCGTTTGGTGCTTTGCAACAGCCATGGTATATACTGTAATATTGTGTGTTTCTAGTAGATACTTATTATTTTTTATATTTTAATTTTTAATCTCAAAATGAATTTATCAGTAAAAGACAACGAATGTATAATTTTAACGCTTAGTGAAAAGTATTTTGTTGTTTCGTCAAATTTAATAATATAATGTATTTATTTGTTGTGTGTTGTAGTGCCGAATAAACACAATGTTGAATTTAACTACCATAATGTTCTCTTTTTTTATATACTAGCTACTCACTTGAATTAGGAAATAAGAAAATAAATCAACTAAATCCAAACTTACCTGCCCAATAGTCAGTTATCACTCGACCCATGGCAAAATATAGACATGCCTCTATTGCTTCTTTAAAAATGTATCACTTGCTCGTAAAGAAGAAAAACCCATTCCAGGACTGCTAGTTGTTAAAAAAAAAGAATTTATGACTGGATCCAATTGCTTATTTGAGAAATTTTATAATAATTACGACATTATTTCAGCGATACAAGACTTAGAGCTATCAAATAGCACCATTAAAAGAATAATACAGACAAAGCACAGTTGGCAGTTTTGATGAGAAATGTATTTGGTGACAACGGTAAAATAAGAGCTATTCAAAATATTGTCCATGAAAGGACGAACAACATGTGCTAAATAATATCTATAATATATTCAAATTATATATCAAATCAGTAGATTTGACTCTGCACAAACTATCTGCGATCAGCACCGCCAGGGCTCTTGCGAAGGTGGGTAATATAAATGGATTTGTTACCCTCTGCAAGAAATATGAATCATTCTCAAAATGTATATCGTAACATTGTGTTATTGGTTAAGAAGCTTTGTGTGGTAAAATACTTTTGTTCCTAGAAGTTATGAAAATAGTTATAAAAAATTAAATTACATGATAGCAGCACCTTGGCATCACCGACTTTTCAAGGTCCTATTAGTAGACACTGAAGATAAACAACATGATCATATGCTGCATATAGAAATACTTTTGAGTAAGCTTTTAAGATCACTTTCAGAGAGAACAAAGATCCTCCCATTAATTCCTCCAACCTCTCAAATACGGATTTTACATTTAGTCCACCGATAGGGCGCTCATTAGAACACAGCTCCTTATGTTCATAGCATGCAGGTCATTTACAAGGCAGTAAGGGGATATGAGGTTCCCCTCCACTTATTGCCCCCTCTCGTAATGGAATCGAATAGTAACAAACCCCACTCATCCTCCGGTCACCTTACCATACACCTGGAAAATTCAAATTCTTAAAAGATGATCGAAGGATAAGTTTTACACCCTATTAAATAAGTTATGTAATTTCATTAAAGGAATTAATTTTTTTATAATAATCATACGTTCTCTTAGAAAAAAAAGATCGTAAAATAGGCTGTATAGCTTATCAAATAAACAGTGTAGATTCTTTAAATTCATTTATTTATGTGATAATCCTACATAACAATAAGATCTCTCTGTCTCATACGTAGAAGATATAATCTTTGAGGTATGTTTGCGACACCAAAACACCACCACCACTATGTTCCCGGGGCATTACCACTTGAAAAGTTCGTAGCTATCACCTCCTAGATAGGTTAGACCACGTTAGAAAGCATTAATTCGACTTATAGCTTCCTGTACAAAGTAGAGCTCTCCCTACATTATCGAGCACACAGATGTTGAGTTTTTCTGCCACGGCTTCTTCCCCTTCTAAACGACATACGTCATATGTCCTTGAGTTCCAACAAACTTTTAATAGGGTCGTATATTTGTTGCTTGATTTGGTCTAACGTTTGGCACAAAGCATCTTCATCCATCAGGTCCTCCTCTCTCTCCTCGACGTTCCTTGCACGAGATTCACCGCTCTACATTTTTTACACAGGGCAGGTCTTGGTGCAGGCCTCAATTTACTGAATGGGCTCCCACAAACCCAACCAGTGGAGCGATCAGTTGCAAGACTCGCTGTAACCTTTCTTGGCCTCCTCGATGTGGTACGTTAACCCTCCTTCCACAATCTCTATCCTGCTCATATCCTCCAGCCTGTAACCTAACCACCTGAACATTTTTGACTGCGATGAAACCCATCGTCCACGACCACCTTTATTAGCTCAGAGCAAGAGAGGGGTGGGGGAACTTAATTCCCCCTCCTAAAACAATGTTGGCTGCGTTGACCCATGAATTGTGCGACTAGTTGAAACCTAGCCATTTGAAGTACGCTATATCTCCATCAAGTCTGATAAACTTATCTTCAAGATACACTTCGGGATTCGACGTATTTCCAAACTCCTTAGCGTAAAATCCTTCAGTGATAGGTTTACCTCTCATATATTCTAAGAGGAAATTTCTAGTATTCGTCTCGATGACTTTAAGCAGATTGAGCAGATCTACCAAACTGTTTGCAATGTACCCTTTTGCGAAAACCTCATTATGTTTACTGATGCAAACTGTATCGTCAACTTTAAACTTTTTCGGTTTAGGGTCGATCGTTTTGCATGCAGATATACGGTACGTAAAAGACTATCATCCTTCTCGTATATCAGTCTCGTCTTGGTAGTCAAGTGTTTTGTTCGATTATACTTGTCGAATAAAGAATCGATTAGATTAATCCAACGATACTTTTTTTAGACGTGATTCTTGTCCACATCATGTTCTTGAGAGTTCGATTAAATCATTCGATGACACTCTCCTTGACGTTGCTGTATGCTGAATCATAATTAATCCTTTTACTCACCATGAAAACTTTGAAATCTGCGTTATGAAGCTAGGTTCCACTATTCGTCTGCAAATAACGTAAACAGTTTTCTGCCACATGTCACATGCGTCATAGGTGCAGTGACGTTCTAAGCCTTCTTAGCCTTTACGAGTACAGCTATAGCCCATTTGGAATACACGTAAATGATGGAGAGAGGGTATTTGTATCCTTTGTTCAATCGAGAGTAAGGTATTATCTCGACCAGATCGGTCTGCAGCAACTAGTTCAATCCTCGTACATGTATTATGACAAAACGACGTCTTGTGGGACGATATAGTTCACGTGCAATACACTCCTTGACAGATATGATTAGACAATGATTCCAGTCTCGCGTATTTCTTCAATAATGGAAATGGTCTCGTTATAGTTCGCTGAATGACCCGCTACGGATGAAGCGTGTAAGAGTCATAATCGATCGACCAATTCGTTGTGATTGTCCCAATATATATAATCGAGCCCTCTCTTTGTTTTATATAGTCCTTCTCTCTTAAACTCATCTTGGAACATAGATTTTATTATGCCTAAATACTTCAATTCTGATCGTGATTTGAAACGGTTATAAGGTTTGTTCCTGACTTAATATGCGTTTGTTTCCCCAAGTATAAACTTGTACACGTCAAGATGTTCCTTGGTAAGATACATAGGCTCTTTGCCGAAGAATAATTACTAAGTCCTCAAGTGTAAGGAATTACGATATTATTGAAAATTTCTGTTCCATCATCCCCATCAAACATGATATTAGTAGCCTACCCCATAGCTTGGTTTTGTTACAGCCATAGTGTACACCATAAGTTCAATTGGAACATCCTTAAGGCGTATGAAAACAATTATGCCATTTCTCAGGCGAAATTTTCTCCTCCTCCTTCTCAAGCTCACCATCCTATTTGGTGTTTTCGTTATTGGTTTGAATATTTTCCTTGAGATAATATCAGACTCGTGTCATGCATCTCATAACTGATTGTACTTTCTTTTAATGATATTACTCGCTTTGATGATATCCTCTGCAACCTTTGGCGACATGGTGTAGACTATGAATGCCTTGTATGATTAAGAAGCCCTGTATTATACTACCTATATCTACATGTAATGTTGGCGACGATGATGTTAATCTCTTCAACGTTAAATATATGGCATTACCTTCTGACACATCAAAAGGTGCTCCTCTGATAGGTTTGAGGTTCAATAAACAGGTAATGTTCTTCAAGTTCATTTACACAGTAGAAACGACCCCGGCTCTCTTGAAATTATAGCCAGGTTCATTAGTTAAAGCCAGTTCCAAATAACTCATATTCTTCCTGATAGGGTTTGAATCCAAGCAGATATAGACGAAACCATGATAATACATCTGGTCTACATAGACTTTAGATGCCACATCCAAAAGTAATACAGGCAAAGCGATGTAGCGCAAGATTAAACATTCTCCATCGTATTACCAATCGGCTCCTCTCACTTTTGACAACATGATACTTCTTGTCACCATGTTGTACAAGTTGACGTCAACGGTCTGCTTATGGTGAAAGATTCCTCCAAACTGAGAAGCTTAGGACTCGAAGAATCTACCATTGCTTTCCTCTTGTTGAGACGGTCTTCCTGCTTACGGGATAGTTTCCATACCTCCTCTATCCCTTGCTTGCTTGCTCCTTTCAAAGTTTTCTTACATAGCTCGATCCTTATCTGAAACTTAGGTCAACAACTTTATCTGTCCTTAGATAATATCCTTGGTGGCGTTGAGAGAGTGTGTATACTCGTTATTATGTTTCGAATCCACCCTATTAGCTTAGTACTTGTTACAAGCATCTTTTGAAGCTAAGGGAGCTTCGATGTTGATGATCCTTCTGGAGCATGTATCGTAATATCCTTTTGAATTCAGAGTTAGATCCTCTCCTACCTCCCTGCCACCTTATTTATATTTGTAGAGATTGTGTCTGAATTTCGATATGAATGACATGATATCTTAGCATAAACTAAGTGTATAAGCAAATTAATAAGGTAAGATGAAGGTATTAAACCCACAGCAGTAACGTATTTTATCAATTTCGTGATATTTACTCAAGATTAGAAAATTGTTCTTGTTTTTCCAGCATAGCGAACATATTTCCTTAAACTTTTGGATGGTCGTATCCGTGTTGACATAATCGTCATCGACATGATTTAAGTTTATATCATCCATCTTGAAAAGAATTATCATGTTAGCATTATCTCTCATCATCCACTTGGGGGTTATAGAGTAGGTTTGGGAAAGATAAAAAATAGTATATAGCCCTATGTCAACCCATAGTGAAACACGCATGCATGTTATACTGTTTATCGAAAGCTACGTCGTCGAAAATAAATGTAGAATCGGGTTTAGACTCTGACGGTGGAGTTATCTGCTCGTTGTAGGATAAAGGGAAATATCCCATCCCTTTGATAGTTTGTATTTAACTTATTTAATATTGGTCAAGATAAACTTTTATTTTGATAAATTAGTTTTATAAAAATAAAACTCTCTAACATATAGATTACCACAGATAACACCATTTCATTTAATAACGTAAAGAGTAACAAATAGCAATTAGCTACTAAGTAGGACCAGTTTGTTCCGTATTGCAGACACGGGTGAATAAAGATTTAATTCCATATAACGATAGGATATTACCTGGTGAATAGGTCAATATTGTCAAGTGACTGTATTTTTAATTTGAGTTGGTTGCATAAAATGAAAATTGGAGACCTACTTCCCAAGTAAAGAAAAAATTAAAGTTGTCTTATCTGGTATAGTGAATAGATTATGCCACTAGTAGCGGTCTTACTTATTATTATTATTATTATTATTATTATTATTATTATTATTATTATTATTATTATTATTATTTAATTGCGCGTCTTAATACCCGCTCGGTTTTATAAGCATGTAGCGCTCTTAAAATAGCAGTATTATTGTGTTTGATGTATGTTACAAGTGATGACAAAAATCAGTAGCACGCTTAGTAGCAACAGTTTGTTTCTTTTTGCAGGCAATGACGAATGGATTGTACAAATAATGTCAGTACTAACGATAGCATCGGGCACAGTATTCAGCCACAGAATAAAACACAGGACTTGTCATTGGGAAATCTTTCCCTTGTCATTCTCCTATGCATTGTCATAGTCATCACAGTGGTGAGTAGAAATCATTTTGGAGCAGGATGGTCTCATATATACTTGTTACAAACTAATTTTTGTGAAATTTGTTAAAATATTTTAGAGTTTCAACGATCAATTTTAATACTTAATTTGTATAGTATAAAAGTGTAAAGTTATACTATCAATCAAACCCCTCTATTCGTGATAATAGTTAATTGATTACTTATATTTTATAAAAATTTGCTCTTCAACACGAATTACAATAGCCCCATGGCTTCTTTGGTGCTGACTGACAGTTCACATCTGACTTCTGACAGTCAAAATTTAGGTATATACCTAAATTAATCAAAATGTAGGTATATACCTGTCAGAAGTGACAGCTGCTAAACACATGTTTTTTGCAGATCATATAGTTCGGCTAGCCACCTTGTGAACTTTAAAGTCACACAGATACGTAAAACAAGGTTCAGATTGTTCATCTAATATAAGTAGTGAGATCAGAGTTGATAGTGATACTAAAGGCTGTTTCACAATGTGTTACTTAACTAGCTGCTACTTAATAGCACTACTGCACTTTCTTCACATTGTGTTAAGGTAGCGGTGAGTACAGCAAAGCACGTGGTTGTGTGGATTGGATTTCAACACAAAATAAATACAGCATACGCCGATACAACCACGTGGTGATAAATAACTGTCACACCAGGTGATTAGAGCGCTACTCGCTGTCAGCGAGTGAGTCACGTGACCCTAAAGCGGGGTTTCCACATGCAATGATTATTGGCGCCAATCGACTGGCGCCAGTTTAGTGGCATATGGAAACATGTAAATTCAACTGGCGCCACTAATCATAGCACCAGTAAAGTAAGGAGCAGTTGAACATTTTGGCGCCAGTATCTTGTTTGTTTGTAAACAGTGTTTAAATTGCTAATAGTTTTTCTTACGAACGATGGCGACACTAGAAAATAAATGATCAACAAAATATATAATAATGTTCCTCGAGGCATATGAATAGTATTCATGCTTGTGTAACCACAAAATTTCTTCATTTATAAAGACAGAAATAAAAGAGACGAGGCATTAAAAAAAATAGTCGAGGCTATGTCCGATGCAGTCACAGAATTTAGTCTAAGCGCTGCAAAGACCAAAATACGTAGTATTCGAAATCCATTTACAAATCCATAATCTATGCTTTCGCTTCTTTCTTTTTAATTTTTTCTGGAGTTCTAAAGACATGATTTGCACTACATCAATACTTGCGTTAACTACGGCAGTTGATCGCCATGTTGAATACTGCGCCAGTAGAAAACTGATTGATGAATGTGGAAACACAAACTGGCGCCATTAAACTGGCATACTCCTGGCACCAATAATCATTGCATGTGGAAACCTTGCTAAAAGGTCGGCTACGGCTATTCAGTAGCGCCAAAAGTTAAGCATGTCCAACTTCTCTAGCTACTGCTTTTCCCCTCGCCGGTGAGCGCTAATATTTTTATCTCACCCTAGGCTACTTATTAGTCAGTACTTAGTAGCGGCTAGTAAAGTAGAATTGTGAGACACAGCCTTTAAGATTTATTGAATTATCTCTATGTGAATACTAGAGAAGAATTGATATTTTAGGTTCACGCTATCTATTAAGATATGCATTAAGTCTGCACCTAGTCATTTCTGGGGGCACTTAACAAGCAACTCACACAGGTCCAAAAATTATGCTTATCGGTTTTCAAAATCCCTTAATTAGTTACGCCAATGATATGTGTGTCTATTGACACGTATGATCACCCTTAGTCTAAATAATAATCAAGGTTGACCGCGATATGTATCACCTAATTATCTTTGGAAAGAAAACCTCTACCGCAACATCACCGGATTTCATGTCGTTCAACATGAACATAATGTAGTGAAGGAACACTTAGTTAAATTGGGCAAGAAAACAGGAAGATAAAAATGGAGAAAGTAAATTTAAAGTATTGTATTTAAAATCAAGTTTAAATAGACAATGCAAGTATGTAACCAATCTTTTAGATTATTTTCGTGAACAAGGCCGTAGCCAGCCAATAATTTCAGGGGGGTTTGGTGGGCCCATCCCCCAATTGCTGGAGGCTAGAAAAAATTCTAAATAAAAAAACTGTTCTATAAGCTATCTGAAGTGTTTTTTTATGGCAAAACTACCCCCAAATATCAGAGCCTAGGACAAATTCTAATTTATTAAACAGATCTAGAAGCTCTCTTAAGTGCTTTTTTATTGGTACCATAACCCCATAAATGCCGGAGGCTATAGGAAAAATCTCTCTATCTAAACAACTCTAGAAGCTCTTTAAAGTGTGTTTATGGTAACATGACCCCCTAACTGCCAGAGGTTAGGAAAATTCTATATATTTAAACACCTCTAGATGCTCTCTAAACATTTTTTTATAGTAGCATAGCTGTTGAAGTTAATGAGAAATTATAAATATTAAACACCTCTAGAAGCTCTCTGAAGTGTATTTTATGGCACCATAAACACCCTAACTGCCGAGGGCTGGGAAAATTTCTAAATATTAAACAGCTCTAGAAGTTATCTGAAGTGTTTTTTATGGCAACATAACCCCCTAACCGCCGAAAAATAAGAACAATTCTAAATATTAAACACCTCTAGAAGCTATCTGAATTTTTTTTTTTACTACAACATAACACCCTAACTGCCGAAGGCTAGAAAAAGTTCTAAATAAGAAAAACCTCTAGAAGCTCTCTGAAGTGCTTTTTATGGTAACACAGCCACCTAATTTGTACTTGTAACTTAATTTTGATATTGTTTGAACCATAAATAAAGCCATATATATTTTGTTCATAAAATTTCGGGGGGTGAAACCCCCCCCCTGACTACGGCCTTGTTCGTGAATATAACAGAGCAGAGAACTAGTAGCTTGCATCCTTTGAACGGGACGATAGAAGTGAACATTCAAAACCAAGTAGAAATTATTTTAGCTACACAATATAAGATTTCATAACAATAATAAATCTCTTAGACTACCCAAGCTAATGGTATCGAAATTATATATCAATAAATGGCGGCTCGTGTCTTTAAATGCTGGAGAAAGCAACCGATTCGGTTCTTTAGTTATTTCTAAATAGCCTAATACAGTTAAAATAAAATAGACATTTCGGTTTTATTTGTCAAAAATTCATTGATTTTAAACTAGAACAAAAATCACAAAGAGCATAGAAAAATAAAAAATATCAAATTCACTCTAAAAAACGTGGACTTGTTGTGTAAACTCTGCAGCTATGTGATTAATGTATAGTACATATACATATATACACATACGTATGTCCATGTCCTCACAAGTTCACGGGAAACAGTACAAAGATTTCGTGACTGATAGAAAATAGGTTTCTTGTGTGGATGAGAAACGAAGCAACTTATAGTAAGTGACAAGTTGCCCGTGATTTATCGCGTCACGTTAGTTTTCTCGGTGGACTAAGGGCCTTAATCTGACCCTTAAGGTGGGGTGCTAGTGAGCGCCAGTTTAGTGCATTAATTTTGCAGTTTTTATAGCATAAACATTTTTTGGCAAAAATAGATCAACTATCTCTTCTATAGAAACATAGAGTTTATCTTTCTGCACATGCTAATCTCAACAGTTCTTGAATATCTCTCATGAGCATAGCGGCATTTGGTGACAAACTTTTTAAATGCAGATAAAAAGTTGTCACTAAATTCCAGGACACCCTTGACAGATATTAAAGAACTGTTGAGATTAGCATGTGCGGAAAATTAAACTCTATGTTTCTATAGAAGAAATATTTGATTTATTTTGGCCAAATAAATGTTTATGCTAAAAAAACTTCGAAAATACTGCCCTAAACTCACACTCACTAGCACCCCATCTTAATACGAGTCTTTTATTTTCTCTTGTACAGCAATGTTATGTAAAACGATATGATACAGTGAAAATCTAGTTGTAAATCAAATTTGTAATGTATTAATCCTGGTGTGTACACTTTTCCGTGCAATGTATTAAATATTGTGTTTGTTATACTTGTGCACAGATAGGTAATACTATGATCATCGTCTCAGTGCTGACGACTCGCAGACTCCGCACTGTCACCAATTGTTTCGTCATGTCTCTGGCTGTCGCCGACTGGCTGGTTGGAATATTTGTGATGCCACCACAAGTAGCTGACCTCATGATGGGTATTACTCATATTCAATATGTACATTTTAGTTTTGCTTACACGCTTCCATTATATTTTATTCAGATTTATTTGCTTACTACATTTAAAACTTCATAATTTAGATTATTTTTGTATAAAACATTTGTTTCCGTTATTTTACAGGCGTTTAGCACCGGATGCGTGGTTAGCATCTGTTATATTATTTAGTCAACTCCAAATAATTCGTACTTCATTTGTTCTAATAGTGCAGTAGCAGCAAATGTTTTAGGAGTTTTCAAGTACACTTACAACATTTAAA
Source organism: Timema genevievae (assembly GCA_902155825.1). Classification (NCBI taxonomy): domain Eukaryota; kingdom Metazoa; phylum Arthropoda; class Insecta; order Phasmatodea; family Timematidae; genus Timema; species Timema genevievae. The sequence goes on along the minus strand of CABFWO010001507.1, from coordinate 90,073 downwards.
AGAGAAGGTTCTACTATAAAATTCACAATATACGTACTTGCAAGAAGGTGTTGTGGGAGCCGATCAATCGAAGTGACAGATGAAAGAAGAAAGAAGAAAAAGAAGAAGAATAAACGACCACTGTTTAAAAAAAAAAGAGGAACTTTTTAGCCTTTTTTTCGGTCCCTCAATGTTCTGAGCACATTATTCAATACGTATACAACGGAGCAAATGAAAAAGATGATATAGGTGTCCCCGCAGACGCAGACGCAAAATATAATGCTCTAATGCACTCTGAAGGGGAGCACGAGAGCAAATTCCAACACGTACCGACCAATTGGTCACACTGTGTGGTTTCGCATTTTAAAAACAGACGGGTTGTCGCATTTCGCGAGGTTACTGAAACAAATAAAAGCATATTATTAATATTAGTGGGGAAAAACAAAAGTGTGGAGAGCCGAATAAGGTTTTTTTAGAGTTACGTGCGGAGACACTACTCTATGGGGGGCTGGGTGAGAGCCTCCCAAACCACTGTTGACACATCTCGCTTATCCGAGCAGGGCTTTGGGACGTCGATGGCACCCTCCAGGGTCGATGAAGTAATTCCAAAGCCCCTGGATAAGAGGATTGGTGACACCGTAGGTGTCCCCAGAAACATAATATCGTTTTGAGCAAACCCACCAGTTCTGGTCAGTGGCCAATAGACCTAGATCTAGTGGTGTCCACCAATCTGGACAAGTAAATGGAAAAAGACACCGCTTAAAAAACCCAATGACAAGAACAAATATACCTTGTGACAATACTAGTTAAATTTCTCTGATAAAGTGAATATTCACTCCAGGTTAAAAATATTCTTACCGTCGTGCCCATCCAGCCTTGTAAAAAAACTAGATCTTCTATTAGAAAATATTGTTACCAAAGGGGGTTTCACTGTTTTGAGATAAGTATTTTAATCTCTGTGTGTCATTATGGTTAGAAACGGCTAATAGGAAGAAGTTTGGCTTGTTTATGAAAGAATATACATATTTATTGAGTAAAAAGACTCCATAGCATCATCACGCAATTGATCCATACCAACCGAGTGGCTGCCATTTGTTGGCGAAGATAGTGCTAACTTTTGAGGGTAGAGGGTATCAAGTGGTTAGCACAATGAACCCCCTGGTCACTAATTTCAGTTTTCTAGACCGGAGCAGCTATTTTTTTTTCCATTCAAATAGCCATTCTTTTGTCCTCTCGAGGCTGAGTTGACCCCATTCTGCTTCTGAAACTATGGAAGCGCCGGGGATCGATGTTGGGACCTCTGGATCTGTAGCCAAAAACTCTTGATGCTAGGTCACAGATACGCTCCATTGAATATAGAAGTAAAACAAATATAGCTTTGCTATGAGCTAATAAAAGTGTTTTTTTTATGTGTAGCTCACCATGTCTAAATTCAAATATTATCAATCCTGTGGGATGTCAGCGGGGAGGTGAGAATTCATGACACGCTTCTCAGAGAGTCGAATGTTGTGACTGAGTCAACGATCTGGCCGGAGCAACAAGAGAGAGAGAGAGAGAGCCGTCAGGTTGGTGAAACTTTCTCACAGTGCTTCAAAAAATAAACGTCCGGAAATAGTTTATTGTCAACCGGAAGTGCTTGGCATCCATTAGCGATCCTACGCCCGCGCCAAAATCACCTACGCTGTTTCAGCGCTCGCCCATGAAAAATAGGAATCTAAAAAAGGTGAACGGAAACAGGCTCACCGCTCCTAATGGATCGTTTAGCAAATATAATTATATACTTCGACTATTCAAATCCTAAGGGTATTCATGAGCGGTGCAGCTTATAAAAAGGGTCTAAGAAAAATTTGGCCAAAGTACAGTAATTACTTCGTGCGCAGGACGCCTACACTTTGCATCAACAGTTTTGATAATAATATTTACAAGCACAACGTACTTTGTGTCTAACATGAATGATCTCTGCCATACCGAGTTGAAGTTTCGGAAAATACAATGACGGCACAGTGTCATCGACGTGTTTAACAAGACAACCTGGAGGTGAACGATTCTCTCCAAAATGGGCTGTGTGCACAGACAAGGTATACTCCAGACCCCCAGCCTCCAGGTTATAATGGCTGCGCTCATTGGGAAAGCTTGAATCCTTCAATAATCAACACGTGTAGTCACAAGTGACAACATCGCTACAAAGCAGGCATTTTTTAAAAACATTTCACTTTGAAGATGATTTTACTAAAAAAACAATCAAAAATGGACTTATAGTTTCAATAAACGGGCTTTCACAAAGCTAGGTTCAGGTAGCGGCCCACCCCATTCCCATAGGCCAACTCACAAACGAGCCCACTCAAACTGCAAATTACAAATAAAATGTTAAATACAATTTTTTTTGTTTTGTTTTTTTCTGTTCAAGTAAATGTTTGAGAGTTGTTTGGCTGTAAACAATCTTTAAATATCATCGACTGGTTACTTGTCTGAAAAGGTTTGTTCATTGAAAGGAGGTAAGGGTGTGAATTGTAGGGAGGAAGGTTACTGGTACCTAAACTGTATTAGGGAAAATTGTGCCTGGGAAAACTGCGCCTTCCCAGAAAAAGGGGGAAAATTGCGCCCTCCTATCAATCATCACACCATTAGGTGAAAAAAGTGCGCCCCATAAACTGTTATACATAATTACAAAACAAGTATGCCCAAGGACCTAACAAAGTATTTGAAGAGTCTGGCCTAGATTCAAAAAATGGAGTAAAAAGTCGTCAATAATTAGTTTGGTACCTTCAATTTATATGTTCGCATCAAATGCGTACATATACACACTAATCTTTATTTCATTGAAAAACCTAACCTAACCTAACCTAACCTAACCTAAATAACAGTCAAAGAGACAGGTGCGATGACTCGATGTACTTTGACCTCCTCAAGACCTCATGATGTGCGATGAGTAGATTTGAAATACCCACCCTCCTAACAAAAGGAGGCGATGAACCAATCTACGCCGGTGAAAATGATAAGGTCGTGAGTAAAGTGGGAAAAGTGCACCCACACGACCTTGCTAAAATTATTTAGATGGACAGACAAGGTACACTTCTTTATCTAATAAATGCGCCGAGAACATAAATGTATAGTGTTTTGAAAGATAAGAGAATGGAATACAGAGCAGTGACTAAAAAATGAGACGCTCAGTAAATACTAGAGCTAAAAACAGGCTAAGTTGTGGTCCAAGGAACAGCTGTTGTTGGATCACAAGTGTACAGGCCATCTCTTCTTATGACATAAATTATAATGAGACTAACACTGAGGAGATTCCTACAAGATCAGGGTTATCTTCATTTCTAAACAAATTAATATATTTCAAAACTAATGTTTTATCATTAAAATTTTATATCCAGAATTTCATTTATCTTAATTAAATATTCTACTTGGTTGATAAAAACGTACATTAATATAATATAATATTATATTATATATATATATAATTATATACCCACCTTTTTTCTACCCTATTGGGGTTTTCGCATATGTACTAACTATGCTAATATGAAAAGGATGTGGATGGTTGAGTTTGGAGAAAGTGCACCCAAATTTGTGTGGAGGGAGAATAGAAAACTATTTAAGAAGATTAACCCTCAATACACCCAACAAGGATTGAAACCCCGATCCCCTCGTCATCAAAAATACAGTCTATTTCAAGAACGACGTATTAGATCATTCAAACACATTCTTCACTGTTCGGGATCGGATTGAACTTGTTAAACTTATCAGTCTTATGACTTATTGTTATTTACCACTCTATTTTACCAATATAACATGAGAAGAAATACTTTGTCATACTGAAACTTTTAACTAGCAATCCTAATTTTACAAATATGTAAACGATATAGTTATCACATGTGTGGTTATCTATGAATAGTAAAGTTTGGTATACATTATTGCAGAATACTATGCCATACTCATGCTGTGACGTGTGATTATAAAATTAATTATAGCTATTTTTCCCGAGTATTGTACTAGCTCGAGCTAAATTCTCACAGTAGCACCAAAACTATCAACGTGTTCCACCCGTCCCTTGTGGTTTTTATTAGCTACATAATTAGGTATTTGGTATCGAAAGAAAAGTATCGATACTGTACTCATTAAAAGTATCGGAAGAAAAATATCAATACCATAATAGTATCGAAAGAAAAGTATCGATAGCAGTAAGTATCTGTGTCGAAATTTTAATTTGGAAAAAAAAAGTATCTAGAAATTAATAATAGTTTCAACTTTTTGCGTCATAATTGTGTTTTAATATTTATTTGAATACAGAAAATTATAATGATTGAGATTTACAAAAGCTTATTTTGTTTAGTTTGTGATTACCGTGCTCATTAATAAAGTAAGGGGTGGTAAGACTGGTCGCCCTTGGCTCCGCCGCCCGATCAGGCATAAGGCTATATTGATAAACAAAGATGAAATAACAGCTATGAATTAAGATGAGCTAAAGAAGACTGAATTCTAGAGGTGTTTCTTGCTTATCATGCAGAAAATGAGTGAGATTTGAGAAATAGTGTAATTTGTTCTTCCTCCACAGTCCACCCTAGTAAACATTTAATCTCAGCATGAATGAAGATAGCAAAAAATGTGTTTCTTTCGATACCGATCCGATACCAGAGTATGAGTACTAATATCAGTAAAAGTATCGGAAAAAAGTATTAAGTAAAAAAATACTAGTATCGAAAGTAAAATATGGATATTCGTAAAGTATCGATACTTTTTCCATCCCGATACATAATGCGTGCTCTTACAAATATTTATATCTAGGTTTATGATAGCATACACTTATTATTCCCCTTACAACCAGTAGGAAAAGCCTCTCTTGAAAACACACATCAAAGTTAGAAACCTCTTATGCTTTAGCGTACTTGAATATATCCATCTTGGTAAGGGCGTTTAAAGGAGAATCTCGATCCGCTTTGGGTATATATTCATAAATACAGATTTTTACAAAATTTGTGACCCCATAACTATAATCTTGTCTTCTTGATTATATTTTTGAACCTCACTCGAGTGTTAACACTTTGCATGAGGAAGATGACGAGTATTACGACATTTGTTCGTCCTTCTTTGATTTCATCATCGTATTACCAAACCAATTCTTATCTTGACTTAAGTCTTCATCAAGTTTGTTACAGACAACTCAGCAGATTTATCGATGAACTTAGAATCAATCACACGCGACTTCTCTTATTCAAGCTGTCTCGTCAAGTTAACGACCGGCAGCTTGGTATCTTGCAGGATCTTTAACTTCCAAGTATGAAATATTATACTCTTTAAAGTCAAGTTCCTACGCATTAACAAATGTATATTCTCATGTGAGACGTTTATCTAACTTGATACCCTAGCCGCAATAACAGTAACTAGATGTGTGAACCTCAAACGGTAGTTTTCTAGTGATATTATTCACTATTCCAATATCATTTACACCTCTACGGTCATGACATGTAATGAAACTCATTATATAGGCTTGCTTAGTATAGTCACACTTGCGATTTAAGCAAATTCATTCCCGTTCGTTATGATAGTATTCATGGTGAGAAAGCGCTCAATCAGAGATACAGAATCCTGTTACCAGATACCGTTAGTTTTATTCCCGATGGGTCTTCGAATTGGGTGGAACGAATGCTATGATCAGTTTGCTCTAGGAACCAAATGGTAAATGTTTCAGGAACGTATATTTCTACTCTAAATCGTTATACCACCACAGGTAACAGCGTTTATCTCAAGTATTCTCTTTCTTTCTCATAGAATAGTTGGCTTACTTCCTGTAGTCGGAAAACCAAAAGATCTCACCACCGCCTAAGGAGAAACTCAACTCTATTTATTTTCGATGACTTCGTTAAAGATCGCCAATATATTTTGGCTCATTTCAGTGAAGGTGGGCGTAAGGCTGTCTCTATATATGTCAGAACGTATTCTCAAATACCCTTTCAGAACGGATGATATAAACTTGAGACATATCTTTGACGACCACATGGACACGGAAATTACGTTTCAGAAGTTTTAAAAAATGTGTTAACTACGGTGGATTAAAAAGTAATGTTTTTAGACGTTATCAAATATCATTAGATTAATGAAAATGTTACAGGAGTGGGCTCAATACCTTAATTGAATCTGATAAATGAGAATAAGGTTTGAGTTAGAGTTGCATCCTGGAGTCCCCAAAGAAATTCGGTAATAGTAGTCTTAGTATAGAGCAAGTGATGTAGGGGAACAGAGAAGTAATCTAGCATTGAGCCTTGCAGGACATTACGATGCTGGAGCCAGACGTAACGGGAACATCGATATTAGGAACGGTAATAAGTATGTCTATAACCATACACGATGCATGTATAATACGATGGATAGTATGCACAGTAATAATCAAATATTTGCTCTCAACATAATCAAGGATACTATTTAGAATTAGGTGCACTCTCTGGTTTCAAATATATAGAAGGACCGAACCAAGAATGTGAACTTTGAGAAAATCATTAAAAGGACCATGGTTGGACATAGAAGGAAACCCAGCAACAAACGTGTCGGTTTGGTAATGCTCACCAGGTGCTAGGTTCCTTAGGCTCAAAGTTGGAGAATAAGGAATATTTTATCAATATACTACATACTGTGTACAGTACCACTTACGATTTACTCCTGATAAGTATATTATTAGTCAGTATTATGCATAATGATGGGTTTAACGTCATAGTAGGTTTATCCTCAAGCACTTTTAGAATGCTAACATACACATTGGATGCCACGACCTGTTTATTTGGTGAATAGAGGAAGTTTCGTTTACATTTACTTGGATTCTATGCCTAGCATGAATGAATACAGTTATTAAAAACAATATTAACAGTTAAACAAGGCTGTAAGTCCAATACGGTTTGCATTGTTTCCACTGTTAGCCCGAATTTGAAGAACATTGTTTATTGAACCCCAAACTGGTTAAGGTGGTGAGGTGGTGGAAGTAAACTAGGTATTTTAAAGAGGTAGAAACGCTCGAAATAAATCTAACATTTATGTATAAATAGAACATATGTTACATACATTATGTGAAGCATTCATAGATTCTATCATGTCAACGTAAGTCACTGAAGATATCATTAACGTGAGTAATATTATTAAACACAAGTATAAATAGTTACATGATGTAGTTCACGAGTCAGATGTCGTTGTGATAGAAGCCTTTTAGCCAATCACAGAACCGATACACAAGATGATTAAAAGAGTCACTGAAAGATAATAACCTGAAATTGGTCAACAGAGCAATGGGGAAATTTCACTTATGAGAGGATTTAGCAAACATGTACTTTAGTGTTAGATGGAGAAAGAAAGAGGTGTCGACTACACCTATTGGAACCATCATTATGACCTAGACAATAAATTACATCTCGTACACATATCGACCATGGACGACAGCGAGTCCATTTCCACTGTCGAAGATCTATGCGAGGCTTCTACCAGTTCATAGAAGAATTCATTAGAAACATATTAGTCTAATAATCATGCATGTATGCAAAGAGGGAGATTGCATGAGTATTTACCGTTCCTCAAGTCAACGTTATGAGAGACTTGTTAGTTACGTCAATTGAAGGAACAACTACAGGGTGATCTGTTATAAACGATACTCTACTTTAGATCGAACGAAGGATTCAAATACCCTATCACTGTCATATACATCTATTCCAAACGAGCTTGGGTTCCATACTCACCAAGGCTAAGTTGTGTGTTAAAGTTACAGTAGCTGTTTTTCACGTCCCTCATCAGGTCACAGAAATCCACTTCCCATTCATACGTCATCATCCTTTCTCCCTCCACAAAGGGGGCTCCGGTTGACTATGCTAGAACTTTCCTGCTTCTAAAGTTTATCTCTACTCATCATTGTCATCATCATCATCATCATCATTATCAACTGTTTCCATCCTTTGGCCATGTCAGTTTAGTATAATGTCTCCATCTCCTTCTTGCCATCATTCTTCCTCCTTTATTTGCTTCCATTCTTCTTCTCTCCCTCGAATACATGCTGTTATCTGATCCTTCCATCTCTTTATTGGTCTAATTTGTGGCATTTTCCATTCATACTTCATCTCCATCATTCTATTTGGTATTCTTTCCTTTTAAATTCCCATTACATGCCCATACCATCTAAGCCTTGCTTCCTCTACTATCTCATGTACTCTCTGTACCCCCAATCTATCTAACATATCTCTAAGGATGAGTGTTAAGGGAAGTGTGATATGCTCCAATTTTTTTTACTTCCATATTTGAAAATACTCACGATTACCAAAATATATCTACAAATGAGTATTAAGGGAAGTATGTATTTTTCCTCCACATCTGAAGGGAGGTAGACAATGTTCCATTCTTTCTCTCTTCACATGTGCAGAAAGGTAGAACATGTTAATTTCTTCCCAATTCCACGTATGTAGGAAAATATACTAAATACTCGACAACCTCATTACATGACCAATGACAATATGATCTCAGCCTGCTTCCCCTTCTATCCCATGTACTCTATGTACCCCTAATCTATCTAATCTATCTCTATTTATTAGTGTTAAGAAAGTAATGCTACGTTCCAATCTTTTTCCTTCATAGTCTTAAGCAGATAGGTTATGTTAAATTATTCTTGCTCCCACGACTAAACGGGGTAAACATGAAGTAATCTCTGTTCTATCCTTTACCCACCTACCTTTGAAGAAAGGTTGGCTATTTTCAATTATCCCTGCCTCTACTTCTCTGAATTTAGTCAGACTCAACTTTAACACTATATATCAACAAATACGTATTAAGGAAAATATATTCCATTCTTTCTCCTTCCACGTCTCAAGGTATGTATACTAAGTTGGACTTTTTCTGCTTCCAAGTATCAAGGAAGTTATCAAACTACACCTGTACCAATATCACTATGGATTAGTGTTAAAAGAGGTATACTGTGCTTTATACTTTCTCCTCCTATATCTGAAATGTTTTTAGAATACAGGATCTCAAACAGCCAAAGCTAGGCGAAAGCTTTTACTTGACCACGGACGCCAGCGCTTATGCTTTGGGAGCCACCGTCATCCAGCTGAACCCCAAGGGTTTGCACCATTACATAGCAATGAACAACCAGAAGTTAAACCCCACAGAGCGTCGCTATACAATAACCTTAAGAGAATGCTTGTTCATTGTCCGGGCAGTACAACGTTTCAGAAGTCTATTGTTTGGACAGAAAATAGTAATTTTATACTAACATTATTCGCTTGTAGTCTGAAAAGTGACATATTGGCGAGATGGGTTTTGACCATTCGAGAGCTCAGACTGGAATCGAAATTTCTAAATATTCTTGGTTGTTTTGTCTCAAGAAAGCAATCACCAACTCTTGTTCAAACAGAGTTTAGGCCTCCATTCAAAATGGAGGTGCCGCGAGAAAAATAGTGTCGGACCACAATACGCAGTTTACCAGTAAAAAGTGGTCCAGAATGCTAAATGCTCGTGGCATTCAGACTATCTACGGTTCCATCAGACACACCACTTCAAACCCACGTGAGCGTGGAACGAAAGAGATTGACAGATTATTGAGGTGTTCCTGTCACCTTAAACACATCAAATGGCCAACATATGTCCCTCTTTTGGATGATTTGTTTATCTCTTTAATCCACCATTCAACAAAGACTTTTTTGACAAAAAAAAATCCGAACCAGGGGTAGGTGACCCGGATGTGGTCCCATACTGAAGGTGAGGTTGTCATGACACCTGAATATGATCACTGATCACCAACTGAAACATCAGAAGAAAAGGATATAATACCATTTATTATAGGAGATAATATCTCTGACTATTTTCTGAAGTAAAGTTGGCATTAATGCTATAAAAGGAGTTTTAAGGGTACCTTGTTGAAAAGGTGGTTGTAATAATAAAAGAAGAGTGAATAATGAGGGAAATAATAAGTTATTATAAGAGTAATAGAGTGGAAAGTGGAAATTGACATACTATTTTGATTTATTTGAGTGCCTTATTTACAAAAGATGGTGTGTGTATGTGTATATATAAAGAGAGAGTTACGTTTATCAACGTTGAAGCTTAAACTAAAATGTACACCCATGTGAAGATAAGAAGCACCACATCAGGACACCACTCAAGATAATGACACAAGCTACAGTTTGTGAGGATAGAAAATCTTAGGGAGTAGTCATATATAATATATATAGTTTTTACCAGCATCAAGAGGTACAAGCTTGTCCGTCTACATAGGTAGCTGTAAGAACACGATACAGTCGAGAGACTCCTATAGTGAATTCCCGGATCTAGTGGTAAGGGTATGTGTTGTGAGCCTTCACAGCCTTTCCCGAGAGGAATGTATGAACTGGAGGGTTAGTCTACGTCAATGCTTTGAAAGAAGAGGCAAGATAGTTTAATTTGAAGATGATATTTTAAAAGGAGAAAAGGTTTTCCCCACAATCATCAAGAACATAACCGAAGAGGTCATGCAAGAGTTTAACAAGGTTGGCGGTTAGTATCATGGAGTAATCGAGTAAATTTAAGCCAAATTCCACGTATAGCAAAGAAGAAGATCAAAAAGTTATGTTAATAAGTATCTACATATATTTTCATGTTTTACTCCTATGTTGGTCCTGTGAAGAAAATAATAATATTTACAAGAATTGGCTTATGTGCCTTTACAATGTGTTGCTTTATTAGTTGAGAATACGGCGTCAGAACAACTAGGATCACTTAATATTGCCACATGGAGGCCCCGGCAAGTGTAGAACTTGATCGTGCAGCCACCGATGCGGGAACTGGCATAGCTAATGTTTGTACTTATTATGTATAGTATGGTGTCGTCTGCATATAATCTCATTTTTTCTTTATGTCATTTGGGAATATTCGAGATATATTTGCTATAAAAATGCGGTAAGAGTGTATATTGTGTACCTTGTCTGTAGCATTACGTGGCATGTTTCCTTGAACTTCCCTGTCTAAAGTAGCTTCTGACGAATTTCCTTGCAGGTGGCAAATGGGTGCTGGACTGGATCCTGTGTGACATCTGGATCTCGCTGGACGTGTTGCTGTGCACTGCTTCCATATTGAGCTTGTGTGCAATTAGCGTTGACCGTTACCTAGCCATCACACAGCCTCTCAACTACTCACGCAAAATTCGTTCTAAGAGACTTGCCATGTTTATGATACTGGCTGTGTGGATGGTTGCTGCAGCTATCACCTGTCCACCTATACTAGGCTGGTAATAACTATTAACTAATCTTATTAGCAACAAGAACGGCCGTCTAGGACTCCAAGTGATTTCCATTGGAGTTACGTGCATTTTAAATTAGTTGAATATTTTAAAATTATTCATCCTCTCTGTAGGTGAATACTGATTCATTTTTTAAATAATTCCTCCATAGCCTTCTGTATTGAATAAGATAATTGTCTGTTGTAGGAAAGATTGTGTTTCCCTTTTCCCTCAATACCTTTTGATCAATGTATTTTGGATTTATAAGTGCTCTAGAGTCTAGCCAAACTATTACATTTCCAGATTGTAGATGCCGTATTAGATATCAAGAACGTTCTCAGTTTTAAAATATTGTTTTGACAATGTTTATAAAGAAAATATGAGAGAATATAACATCAAGAAATCTAAAATGTTATACGTACTTACTTAATCTAAGGCACTAGGAACTCGAAAATTGAATTTACTAGTCAATACCTTGAACACGATTCTAGATACTCCCATTCACACTGTATGTCCAGCCCACCATAATCTACGAGACTTTATCATCCTATCAATATCTTGTGATGAGTACAGGCTATGTAACTCATAATTGTGTAGCCTCCTCCACTTCATTATTTTCTAACACCCTAAATTAGTTTTCGTCATGTTAGGTATGAGAGCACGTTTCACACCCATAGAGAAGAACCGATTTAGTTACTGTTTTGTATTTATTCTGAGTCTACATTTCTTTGACAGCAGGCGATATGTCAACAATTCATTGACGTAGAAACAGCATTAATTTCACAAAAGTATTATTTTACTAATTTTCAATATAATATCGCCATTGCCAGTTAAAATATTCCTAAATATTTAAACTCATTAACTCTGTCAGATTATAATGTGTTGTTCGGAGTAATCTCTAGATTATCGTAACCAATCTGTGTTCTCTGTCTGATAAACTGATCATATTCTTAGTATTTTAAACGTTTACTTCTAAACTTATTTCCTTAATAGCCTCTAAAGAATGGTTACTTTTTTTTTTTTGCAACAGCTAGATATAAAATATATATATATACATATATAAAACAATAAAATGTATGTTGTTTAGAATAATCCATAGTTTACTTTTGTTTCATCGCCGTTCATAGTTGTACTTAAGATTTTGTTCTGGAAGAAGAAATTCTCTCCCCTACCTGTAACAAATGCGACAAATATTCTTATTACAACCGTGTCAAATTCCACATTTTTAGAGCGAATGTAGGTCTGTCTCAGCTACGAAAAAGACGGACATGCAAACAACTCCAGTTGTAGACATAGTAATATCAATAAATGCCATGTGTAACCCCCCCACGTGTTGTTCTTACCCAGGTACGACAAAGACCGCCACATCAACAGCACCAGCTGCACATACAACCAAAACGTGGGCTATGTTGTGTTCTCGGCGATGGGCTCTTTCTTCATTCCTCTGATCGTGATGCTGTACGTGTATGCTAGGATATCTTGTGTCATAGCTCACAGACACAATCAGCTCACGGCGCTAGACAGCATCTCGCAGGTAACGTTCCCTTGTGGTTTATCTTACAAATATATAATTACTAGTGTAGAAATAATTCCATTTCAGAGCAGCTAGTAGTACAGTCAGAATCTTGAAGCCCGTGCATAATTTAAAGGGATCTTTTTTTTTTATTAATGAAATTGAAAGTTTAGATTATAAGAATAAAATTTAGCCTGGAAGTAAAATGTCGGACATCTTTATTTATTTAGTGTTAAATTAACATCTCGTGAACAAATATACCTAGATGAACCCAGTTTTTTTTTTTACTCCCCCTAAGATGTTTGATCGTGTTTGTCAAGAAAAAATATTTTCATTTAAATTAAAAGTAACTACGAGATATTTTAGTAACTATTTATTCTCATTTCAGTTTAAGAATCAAACATATTATGTTTTTAATTTGTATGTTATTGTTTAATTACTATTCCATTTTTTGAATGAATTAAATTATTTTAATCACAAATACAAGAAAACGGCATGATATTATGAATTTAATTATGTTACACCATCAATATTAAGTCTGACTTTCAACATTAAGTCCATCATCTTGAAAGTATTTTAAAAATCAAACGATACATCATCATTTTAATTTTCATCAATTTCTTATTCTGTTGCTTATTTGCCATAAACTTTTACCTCAACAAGTTCAGCTTCTTTTTCTTCTTCAGCTTCTTCGAGAAGATCAAACTAATTTTTGGTAGTTCTTTTTTCATTTGCGTTATTGGGCTTAGCATACCTCCTTGAGTTGTCCATCCATAATCGGTTGCTTTTAATCTCTTCCCTATTCTTGCATTTTGTATTCAAATACTTGAAGGTAGGCTCTCAGGCTTTGTTCTTTATATGAGTCATCGTCTGAAGGAAGTTTTGCAGAATTACAGCTATTCAGGTGAAGCCACTTTCAAGCCCGAGAATCACACAATTTGTTGCGTATTGGATCATTTGGATCATTGTAGAATACCAGTAAAGTGAAAATCTTTAGCTCTTCATACAGTTCATTGTCAAATCCAAGTTCTTCATTGACTCTAAAATTCGCCATAGTTTTTAGGAACTTTTTGTTCTCTTCCTTGAGAATCGTTTTCATTGGATTCGATTTGCCACATCCGAAAAAAAACTTCTACATCATCTACTCCTGTGACTGTTTAGAGATAAACAGCAGCAGATGATATACTTCCTTATTTTGAAAGATCCTGCGACACTCAAAGAAATGTGTGGCTCTCCTGACTTATTTTTGTACATATACATTTTCTTGTCTGCTAAAATGCTGACGTACGATGCTGCAACCTACACATCTGTGTCTTCGAAGTTAAAAAAAAGATATATATCATCCTTTATCTGTGCAGCATGGTAGAAAACTCTAGGATCAGATTCACTAGGCAATTGTGCCTCAAACTGTTGCACTGGCTCACCAGTTTTAACATTGATACAACCATTGTTCTTTGTGGAGAACAATGGCATATGGTGCTCATAATAATGCCACCACTGAGCTCCAGAGGGCATGCAATAGCAATAGGGTAGATGTTTGGTGCAAAACTAAAATGCTGCGCTCGTATTTTCTGTTCATATCGCTTCGGATTTGCTTTAATGGCTTCTTCTTCATAAATATCATTTATTAAATGAAACGTTTGGGTTTCAGTATGACGTGACTTCATGTAGTTGAAGAGCCTGAAGGCGTATTCTGACCAAATTTTTGCAGGAGGAACTTTTTTCCAAACCATACCAAAATCATTTAGGACTTGGTTAGCTTGAGGATAAGGCTCGGCTTAAAGGCTTAATACTGACAAGAACTTTGATTTAACTGGCTTGTGAAATTAACTATCAGCCGTAAATAAAGACAAGCTTACTGGTTATATTCTGTATTTAAAAATACCCTCTTAAGGACATAGGGGATGTTTCTCCTCCAGTAAAAATATAAATTACCTGTTTCATGGCTTTCTGGTCTTGTATTGATAGTTTTTCCTGCTTGCTTTTTGTAAATTTTGCTACATCTGATTTGAATGTAAGATATTTTAGTTTTAGAATATGACTGTCGATAGGCTTACTCCCAGTTGAATGTCGTCCTAGAACTTCTTTTACTACCATGTTTCCCTATGAATGAGCTTCATGTAGACTTCTGATAGTTTCTGCAGTAGCAGGCTTGCTTGTGCTTAGAGAACGAAGTTTTGGCTGATTCAAATCCCAAGGACTTGAATTCCATTCTTCCAGAGCATTTTTTACTCCTTAAAGTACCAAGAGGTATTTTCTTTTTCTTGAAGGACCTACTTCAGGATGATGATGATCACTTCTTTGCATTTGAGTAATTTTCAACAACTGCTCTCGTAAGTACTGCATTGGCCTACTAAGAATGTTTATTGCAATCATGGTGTGGTTCTTGCTAAAGTTTATCCAACCTCCACTTTTAATGTTTTTTTACTGTTTGTTCATCGTCACCTCAATTATTTGATACGGGAGAAGTTTTCTGTAGTTTTTTCCACTTAAAGAGATTGAATGCATTACACTCATATGAGCCTTTTTCTATTATGACAGTGTTGACATTCTCCAGTAGTAAAGAGAAAGAACGCTGACATAATAGGTTTCAATATGCTGCCAACAAGGGTAGCATGCTGCGAACACTTGATATATATTCAGAAAAGCTTACTCCACTTCTGATGCAATGATAATGTTGGAACAGAATGTCAACATCAAGAATATATGACAGCCAACTCTTAGCCATATCAGAATCACTATTTAAAATCTTCTTAAAGAGCTGGTCCAAGAACGTCTTGAAAGCTACAGATTGAATGAAGTCCTCATGTTGTTCTTCTGATGTTAGCTCCATGATGTTCTTGACATAATATAGGATGCTTTCATCTTTATAAATTGATCTTTCTATTAGCATTTGCAACAAGGATTCAGCTATTAATTTATGAAACCTCATAGCTCTGTTGTAATGTTTCCCATTAATTGCCTTTTGTAGATTTCCTGGAGCTATCACACCGGATTCTATGACTAGTTCCTCAATACCACTTCCAGCAAACCTTTTCGCCAAAGCATTCAAGTATGATATTTCAGTGTGAAACCCTCCTAGTACAGATACTACTTTGGTCCATTTGTTGGGATGTTTACATAGCATCTTTTCTATGATCCTATATATTGCCTGGTCTGAAACTAACTGGAGAAATGGCATATTATTAAACTCTACCATTTTTTGACACCAGTCTAGAACATCAATTAAAACTTCTTCAGAAGGGAGTTGAGGATAACACTTGACATTAAAGGTTTCCCATTTATCAATGCTGCTATAAAGAGAACTGTGAAACCCTGTAAAAGAAGGCACGTCAGATAGTTTGCGAGTAAGTGCATGAGCAGTAACCCGGTAGTATTTTGTCTGTTGTTCTTCCTATAGTTTTTCAGGATGTGGTTGAATTGGTGCTGAAGCCTTCTTCCAGGTTCTTTTTCTAAAAGATTTGGGGAATTTCTTATTTTCAGCTTTGTTTGGAGTAGTCAGTCTCCTTTCTAGACTTCTTGTTGAAGAGTTGTTGAGCCACTATAACATTTTTGTAGTGACTGGTTTCTAAACCCGTTAAACCATCTTCCTTAAAATAATCATTTTGGGATGGACAAAGTAGACCTGCTTTATTAATATAGGACTCTTTTGAAATCTCAGCCCACTTAAATTATTGAAGAGCCAATGCTGATAACTCATCTAATACATCATTGTATGGAATTCCCATCCCCAGCTTTTTAAGGATTTGAAGGATTTCTTCTCTTTCAGTTACATCGTGCACAGCCATTGACAAAGCAACTTGAAGTGGTTGTCGTTTATTAGTTATGAGGTGCATGGTAGCCTGACTCAAGAAACGAACAACAGGTTGCAATGGTGGCAATTTTACATGTATATTAAACTACAAGTAAAACAATAACTATGAAGAAACTAACTTATCAATCCCGAGTTTTTATGCGGTACTAGAAGAAAAACATTGAAGTTGGCAACACTGACTTGGAGAAGAAAACAAAATAGTTGGTGGCATGCAGACAGAACCTCTAAACACAGAGAGAAATAACTCAAAAACTAAAACCTCTTTTATTCTAAAGTCAATTCACCACTCGTGTTTTGTTAACCGTCAGATAGCAGAAGATTTTTATTGGAAATATTGGTTGAAAGTCATTTATTTTAACCAATCTGGAAATAGTTCTTATTTTCTTAGTAATACTATATTATCATTCATAAGTGTCAATACTGGAAATAGTTCTTATTTTCTTAGTAATACTATATTACCATTCATAAGTGTCAATAAATCTTCTCAATAATACTTCCTTAAAATATAATTGTTTATAATATATAATTGTATAATTGGTTTCTTCATAGCTTATTGAAAGAACAAAATATATTAATAAAACTATTACTGTATGTTTTTTATTTCGTGATTGTGGCAACATATTACAGTTCATGAAAATAATAAATTAAAAAGTAGTACGGTATATTTACACTTGTACCTTCTTATAGCTGGCCACCAAAATTAATAGTGTTTTTTTAACTTAGAAAAAGAGCCATAAAATGTTTGTTTCGAAATAAAAGTTTTTATTTTGCAAACAGATTCACATGAACACAATCGAACACCGTTTGTATGACGTCATCAACAGCCTTGGTTCAGCCGGTTCACCATCTTAATTTGTGAAGAGAACGCAGCTTTTTAGAAGCTATCATTTTCTAAGCATTTTTAAGAGACCCAGAGAAGCCACCACCATAAAAAAAATCCAAACGGTTATTCACATAAGTTCGTGTTTCCATCATGTAAAAATTGTTAAAAGAAAATCATGATTAAAAACAAATTATTAGCTGTGAAATTTCACTGGTACAGCTTATAAGATAGGGTCAGAGTGTAGTCCATCAAGTTAAATATGCTGCCGTTCATAGTAAAAAGAGTTTACACGATAGATATATAAAGTAGTGTGTGTGCTAGCGTCAGCGCTCCAAGACCAAGAAACATGAAACTTTCCACGCTCAGTATGAAGACTCTTTGGGGTCAACGCCAATGTACAGTACTAGTTCTACATTTGGCTTGAAGGCCCAAAGGCTATATTTCATATATATTTGCTAGCTCCATAGCTCGAGGACCATGAATGAGAGAGTTCCTTTCAGATCTGTTATTTTTACTCAAACTTACATGCTTTATTGGGTGTCTCCATATTAACATGTTTAAATATCTAATGTATTTAAAAACATTGTATTAATACTGAATTACTATCTTGTTTTGATTGTTCTGGGAAGTTTTTTCTACATAAATCACCACAAAAATACGACATGCATTATATTTTGGTTTTAACTTAGATTCGTGTCCTATAAGTATTCAGAAAATAGAGATTCGAAAACACGTTAAATTCCAAAAAAGTCTTATTTTAATTTGTAAAAGCTGAGTTTGTTTTTATTTTCCCTTTAAATTGTATTACTATGTAAAAGTTATTAACACGTTTAGTGTTATGTAAAGGGGGCAAGCGTGAGAGTATTAATTTAAACCCACATCATCATCATCATCATGAACAGTTTCCAGCCACTGGTCGGGTCTGTTTGGAAAATTTATTATCTCCAACGTATCCTTTCTCCCCACCACCTCTCCTCCACCAACATGTCTCATCTTTCCTTTACAATTCTCTGCAATCCCTTCCTCAAGACTCCCGGGACCAGGGGCTCCCAAACTTTTAAGATGGAAGGAGCCCTTAGACCAGAAAAAAATAAATACTGTAGCCCTCACATATTTGTCTACACTGGTATTATGAACATTCAATAAATACAATTACATTTTACAAGTATAAAACAAACAGAAAACATCACATCATATTCTGTCTGCACCTTTGGCAAGTAGCCTTTATTCAAATTTGAAAAAATTAGCAATCCTAATTACTGACGCTATTTCTTAGTGTACAAAACAAATAAAGAATATTTTAAAACTACCTCAGGGAGCCTGGGATAATTATATGAGGAAGCCTGGGATAACTATATGAGGGAGGGCTCCACGGAGAATAGTTTGAAAAAACACTGCGCTATACCCACATGTGGTGGCAATTATTAAAAATATATTGAAGAAATTAAAAGTTCATGTTTCTAAATTGGACTCTGTAAATCTCCTTTTGATATGGAATATAAAACCTTCAAACACTACACATAATACTCAGTTCATGCGATTAAAAAAGAAATAAGTTTATAAATATAAATTGAGTTTTCTTTGTTTTCTACAAAAGAATTTCCGTTTTAACTAAACGACAAAATAAAATAAAATGATATTTATTTAAATAAATTTAATTGATTTTGACAAAGATAAAAGTTCATTTATTTTTATAAAAATATTAAGTTTATAAAAATAAACAAAATAACATGCATGTATTCAAGGACGCCCATAGGATAGGGAGGCAGGGCAAGGGCACCCGCGGGATTTTCTCCAGGGGGAGCCAACCAGTGGTTCTGGGGGTATGGAATACCTACCAGTATGGTGGGGGGTCGGAATATGTATTAAATTGAAGCCTCAAAAGACGCTTTTTAAGGCAATTCTTGTCTCCTGTAAATAAGATACAACATAAGAAAAAAATTTCAAATTTATCTAAATTCATGGGTAAACACATGGGTTGATGATTTTAATTGCAAATTGTGTTGAAATTTCTCATGCATGTGCCAAACTATCAACTCTAAAGTCAGCCAGGTGGTCTGGTAGCAGGTGCTGGTAATTAGTTCATTAGTTATATTCTATAACTCTCTGTTGTTTGGCTGGGGGCGTGAGTTAAGAACACGACTGGATGGCATTAGCTGTCTTTGTATTTTACTAAGCTACTTATAATATGTATACATTGTCTCTTGCCTTTAGTTGACTAGCACAACCACACTGTCACGCCCGTTACGTTACACGGTAAATTGGACAAGCAATAAAATTAGATATTGTCTCATACTACTTGATGTCCCATAAAATCCTTCATTCACCTAGACGGTGTCTCTAAACATAGGCAGCTTTTTATTATTCACGATAGGCTTAAACGCGAATTGTTTTTATGTAGCTTAAAAATCTATATTTAGACGTTTCACAGTGTTTCTGAAGTGATCCTACATATTTTGCTATTCTTGCAAAATGCTATCATTCTCGTGATTAAAACGAAAATTATATATATTTTTTACAAACTTTAACATTTCAATATATAGTAGAATTTGAAGTTTTAAAAACAATATTGTATTGAACAAGCATTCCTTCACAACGTAACATTTACCGCCATTATCTTTTCCATAAAATACGTATAATTATGTATTTTGCGCATGCCTAGCTTTAAAACAAAAACAAGACTGGAAAATAATAGTATTTTTCACTTCAAATATTTGTTAATAAATGGACCTTGTTTTATGATATGGTACTAGCACCGTGATTTTTTCAAGAAACATGTACATTCGGTTGAAGTACTATGTAGAGGACAAGCTGATGAGTGTTTAAAGGCATGTGGTTGTACGGTTTAGTTGTATCGACGCGTACATCCC